>JYFJ02003613.1:0-39944 GCA_000934665.2 Catajapyx aquilonaris | reverse complement strand
ATTTTGGGGCAGAGAATGTGCGAAAATGTCTGGAAAAAAAGGGAGAAGATTTCCTACAAGACATGTTCAACAACTGGGGCGAAAATTTGGCTCCATGTTTTTTTTTTTGCACAATTAGGCGGAACATTTTGGGGCAGAGAATGTGCGAAAATAATGTGGCGACGGAAACATATGCTGCATGACCAACAATAGGCGAAAATGTGGATTTAAACAAAAAATAATTGAGAAGAAAAACCATTTTGGGCAACAATAGGGAGAATTTTTTTAGCGACATTTTTTTTTTTTGCATAATTGACAATTTGGAAAAAAAAATGGGGCAGCGAATGTGCGAAAATGTCTGGCAAACATGGAAAATAACTACATGGACAACGCAATAATTGGCGAAAATATCCCAATTTGTGCACAATTGAGAAGAAACATTTGGGCAGAGAATCTGAGGGGGAAAAATGGCTATAAATTTTAGAAGACTACTATAATGTGCTCCACAGTTTAGGCGAAAATTCTGCAACATTTTTTGCACAAATTGAGGCGGAAGAGAATGTGAGAAGAAAATTTGGCCACACATTGAAGAAGACTGCAAATATGTTCAACAATTGGCGAATTATTTTTTTGTACAATTGCAGGCCGAACATTTTTGGGCAGAGAATGTGCGAAAATGTGGCGAACGTGGAAAAGACTGCATGATGCCCAACAATTTGGCGAAAATGTGACATTATTTTTGCACAATTTAGAAGAAAGATTTGGGCAGAGAATGTGCGAAAATTGGGCATGTCCAACAATTTGCAACATTCTTTCACAAAGAAATTGGCGAAAATGGAACAGATGACCACGCCAATTTACACACAATTTGATGGGAAATTTTGGGGGCAGAGAATCTGCAAAAATGGGCATTTCCAACATTTTTTGCAGTTGTCCAACAACGATGAAAATTTGCTACAATTGCAACAATGTCAACCAGCATTTTTTCCCCCACAAAATTAGGGCATGTTCTGCAAAAATGGCCTTCAACAATTTATCGGCAAAAAAATTTGGACCAGATATCAACATCAACTGAAGAAAATTTGCACTGAATTTGCAAAAAAATGGTGCACAAAACTAAAATGTCCTTCAACAAAAAAGAAAAAATCAAGAAAATATTCATGGCAAAAGTGGTACACAACCTACAAACATGTTCAACAATGGGCCAAAAATTTGCATGGTATGCAGAAAATTTTCAAGCTGCGTTTACATGTACGCGACGTCATTGCCCAGTAACCAGTATTGTTTGAGGCAAAAATCGATTGTTACTTTCACCTTAAAAAATATTGGTTATTAATCAGCAATGTTATCGCTCGGCGAAGACTTCGCTCGTCAAATCGCTCACATGCAAATGCAACTTCATGGCAATTATGGTGTTTGTCGTTCAACAGTGGGGCAAACAATGAAACTACGCAATGAGAATTTTTCTCAGCATATGCGAACTTCATATGTCAAAGAGTCGACGTAACTTATAAGAACGGCTACCGCGACACCTGTAATTACGAATAACCATGTATAAAATTCAACCCTCTTCCGAGTTTATTAACAAATAACTATACAAGAATCACAGCTCCTTTGACGTTATCACTTATCCTGCTTCCCTTCCTCTTTCAACAATGCGGACTTGATCCCCACTTTCTCCAGGGTCTCCACAAGCTCGCCGTTCTGGTGCATCTGCAGCAGTATGTCGCAACCACCGACAAAGTCCCCGCCGATGAAAACCTGCAGGATTTTTTTTTAAAAAAAAAGAGTACATTGATGGTACTGTGGCAATGGAAAGAGAGCGTAATGTACCTGCGGAATGGTGGGCCAACTGGTGTACTCCTTGACGCCTTCCCTGACCCTGTCGTCCTCCAGCACATCATGGGACTGGTACTTCACCCCATGCATCCTCAGCACCTGCACCACCGCATTGCTGAACCCACACCTGGGAGCGTCCGGCACACCCTTCATGAACACAACCACCTTGTCCGACTTGACCAGTCCGTCTATGTGCGGCTTGGTGCCAGGTGCCGCATCGCTGCTCAGGAGCCGGACTGGCAAGCGGGTTGCCACACGGAGCGACTGACGCAACATCCTGCAAATTAGTAAGGCAGCAATTAGTCAACTTATTAAAATGTAGCAATTGTGGTCGAAGCATGTGCTTACATAGAACAGTGTGATGCCAAGTATGACCTGTACTAACGTACTATGCTAAGTATGACCTGTACTAACATGTACTACACTAAGTATGACCTGTACTAACATGTACTATGCTAAGTATGACCTGCACGTGCTTACATAGAACAGTATGATGCCAAGTATGACCTCCTGTCCTTACACGTACTGATATACTATGCTAAGTATGACCTGCATGTGTTTACATAATTTATAACAGTGATGCCAAGTATGACCTGTACTCACACGTACTTGCCAAGTATGACCTGTACTTACATGTACTATGCCGAGTATGACCTGTACTAACATGTACTATGGTAAGTATGACCTGCATGTGCTTATATAGAACAGTATGATGCCAAGTATGACCTGTCCTTACACGTACTGATATACTATGCAAGTATGACCTGCATGTGCTTACATAATTTATAACAGTGATGCCTAGTATGACCTGTACTTACACGTACTATGCCAAGTATGACCTGTCCTTACACGTACTATCCCAAGTATGACCTGTCCTTACACGTACTTGCCGAGTATGACCTGTACTTACACGTACTATGCCAAATATGACCTGTACTTACATGTATTATGCCAAGCATGACCTGTACTTACACGTACTATGCCAAGTATGACCTGTACTTACACGTATTATGCCAAGTATGACCTGTCCTTACACTCCCCATCTGCACCTTATCGTGGTGGTGGGGTTTGCGTTTCTCCCGTGACCCCAAGAGCTATGCCGGCGGTAGCTTCGTCTACTGGTAGGGCCTCCCAGGACACGTACTATGCCAAGTATGACCTGTAGTCCTGTACTTACACGTACTATGCCGAGTATGACCTGTACTTACACGTACTATGCCGAGTATGACCTGCACGTACTTGTACTAAATCCGACAGTTGGATATGACCTGCAGGTACGATAAGGCATACCAAGCTGCGTATGACCCGCATGACCCTCACGTGTCTATTGTCCCGGCACATCCGCAGCAAATGTGCCGCCAAGTGTCTTCAGCCCTCTCTAGTCGTGCTCTAGTCGCGTCTACCGTGCCCACACAACTATCCTACATGCCCCCCGCAGCATCGTCCTATCGCCCTCCTGCTGCCCCGGGTCCAAACCCACAGGGTGGGGGGGGGCCAACAAACTCACCCTATATCGCGCTATCGACCACGAAGCATTCGAACCAACCAACGTTGCCACTTCCCCTCTACGTCCGTCCATGTTCCATCCAAGCAATCTGACAACCCCGCCTCGGACTGGCTACCCGGCTGTTTTCGCCGCAACTGCTACGCTTCATTCGGTCCCCAACAAGCCAGCCAAAAAGGGAGGGGGAGAGAGAGAGGGCTTCGGGGGAGGAAGGGAGAGAGAGAGAGAGAGAGAGAGAGAGAGAGAGGAGAACGAGAAGGAGCAGCAAGGTTGACGGGTGCTGTGTGGCCACAAGCCCACCCCTCTCTCTCTGCTGCCCCCCGCTCTCGGCAAGAAAGGAACAAGGGGCAGACAGACACCCCCAGTTGTACCCACACAGAGAGGGGAAAACTTATAGAACGTCCGGAGAAAGAACAAGGGGGCGTTGGCCTCGCCCCTCTCTCCACCGTTTGTTCCTCACTTTATTATCGGAAAAGAGCGAGAAGGGAGGAGAAAGAGAGAAAGAGAGAGAAAAAGTAGAGAGGAAGGAGCGGCCATGTTCGGAGTGCCCTGGATGTGCCATTTAGTGATGGGTAAATTTCATGGTGGTAGGAAAAAGTAGACAGAGAGAAATTGCATGGAACATTCAGTGGAACCCCAGCCTAGTTAGGGTTGGGTTCCATGGAATGTTTTGGGGGCATGAGAGCATGAACAGGGTTTTTGTTGGAGCATAAAGGTGAGGTAATGGCAAGTGGGGGGGAAGCACTAGGTGCACATAAGAGGACATGAGGAGTTGTGTGGGAACATGGCGGTGCATATGGAATTGCAGGAATTGCATAAGGAATTCTGGAGACATAACGGTGCATAAAGAATTCCCCGGAAACATAACAGTGCATCAGGGGATTCCAGAGACGTAAGAGTGCATAAGGAATTAAAGGAAGCGCATAAGTAAATTGCAGGAAGTGCATCAGGAATTCCGGAGACATAATAGTGCATGAGGAATTAAAGGAAGTGCATAAGTAAAGATAATGAATTGCAGGAAGTGCATAAGGATTGCAGCAACAACAGTACCGGTGCATGATGAAATTGCAGGAAGTGCATATAATGATTGCGGAATCATATGGTGCAAAATGATTTGCAGGAGCATATTATAAGGAATGCGGAATCATTAGGTGCATAATGGATTTTAGAAAGTGCATAAGGATGGCAGAATCGTAAGGTGCAAAATAATTTGCAGGAAAATAATGGTGCATTACAGGAATTATTGCGGGAAGTGCAAAAAAGATTTTTGCAGGAACATAACAGTGCATGAGGAATTGCAGGAGCATAACGGTGCATAATGCATTGCAGGAAGTGGATAAGGAATTCTGGAAACACATTGGTGCATTAAGGATTACAATACTAGTGCATAAGGGATTGTGGAAACATAATGGTGCATTATAAGTTGCAGGAAGTGCGTAGGGGATTACAGAAACACAAAGGGTTACAAAGCTGGTCCATAAGGAATTAAAAAAGAATCTCTAAGGAATTGCAGGAACATTGTGGGCACGAGAATGTTCTAGAAGCAATATCACAAGTGGAGTTATGTCCCAACCGCATTAGAGGAGTACAGCTGCAGTGATGTTTTGGGTACTGGGATTGGGTGGATTTGCATTACCGGTGCACATGGAAACACCCTCTTTTTTTTCTCTCTATCCAGTCCTTTTAATCGCCTTAGTTGCCTGAGTCACTTCTAAAAACATTACACATGGAAACTCAAAGGAACTTTGCAGAAATTGGCTTGATTTTTGGAAGCTGCATAAAACTTCTTGTTGAAAAAGTTTTCTTGGGGCAAAAAGCATAAAGTGAGTACCTCAACAATTTTTCATTTCATAAACATGGCCAGAAAAGATTGGAAGTACAATCTTGTTTTGCCACATGTGCATGCATGTAATACTGTAGCAGCCAGATGCAGTAGTTGGATATATCAGGTGATGTTACGCGTAATATATGTTGTGCCAGGATTTTTGTTGGTGGTATGCTCAATAACTTATGATGCTGGAAGTTTGCATGTTTTAGAACCTGGTTGCACAAAACATGACTATATGCACTGATTTTGACTCCCTAAAAAAGGTGGACATTATTTAAGAGCCTCCAAAACTTGAGCTGAACTTTTTGTATCATAGTTCCTTTGTGATTTCATTTCGTATCCAGAAATGTGGCATCATGACCTAATTTTTCAATAGTGACCTTGATTATAATTTTATGCTTGCTGAAATTACATGAACATACCAACATGTAACATGGTTATGCTGCCAGACATGGTGTATTATGAGTAAGTTTCTTCTTTTTACAGTATGGTTCTAACATTTTCAGTTTTAAAAAACTTTGACTTATTTGCAGCATGGGAGATATTCTGAAGGTATTCAGTAAAATGGCTGTGACCATAACGGACAACAAGGAGAATTTTTATTTTGACAAGAAGAGCTCAACAGTAGCCGCGGTTAACTCGTGGCGAAAAACTGTTCCTGATCATCATGGTTGTTGGAAACCTGGCTGTGCTGCACTTCTGCAAATTTACCCACGGAAACATTCACCATTGATGCCATTACCATATTGATATTCCAGCCAAAGTAAAAGCCTTGAAACGTTACAGAATGAACAAACATATTGAAATGGAGTTTACATGATGAACATTTCATGATGTGTATCTTATGTCTACAAGATGGCTGCCATCATGAGATCACAAGAGTTGGCTTATTGACAAAATGAAAGCCATGTGCCGATGATAACACACTTGGAATGAGGGCAACTTATATGGCTGAAAATGCTGGCAAAGATATGGCCGACCCTGAGTGCAGGAGTGGAAATAATGCTTCCTTGGCAACACACGGATGCACCCAGGTGCAAGTTGCAATTGTGGCAGCTGCAGATTTGTGTCGGTGTGGCACAGAATGTGCATCGTTACACAGGGATTTACATCAGAACAGCTGACAGAGCTCATACTTCTGCACATAATGAGCACATGTCACTTTTTTTCATCACATGACATTTCGTGTGTGGATGTGTACAATTTTTTACATTGAATCATCGTGACCTACTTACTTTAAACTTCTGAACATCAGTATATCATCAGCGCGCACACTATCAGTAACATGTACAAATCTTTTGCTCTTGCAATTGGCCATTCTTCATTGGACGTATTGCTGCCAAGAACTTGCCATTTTCAGTACCAATGGTTAAATTAATTACAATCAACTTAAATACACATTTAGGTTAATGATTAACTAATAAAACAGCCACCTTAATATTTTTCATTTAGCAGTTCAGAATGATCATTAACCTAAATGTGTATTTAAGTTGATGGTGATTAATTTAACTAATGGTACTCAGAGTTTACTTTCAATCTCGATGGAGTGGTGTGAATGATTAGCGTAATGGGCATGTGTCATTAAGTTAATCATGATTAACTTTCGAAATTGTTTTCATTTGGCTGTTAGCCTCAACTTTTGCACACCAATCATTTCGTTATAATTGGCATGAGATTTACACTCTAATCATAATTATCACTACTCATTGCACTTTCATTTGACACTTATCCACTTCTTATACTTAATCAAGATTATTTCTGCATGTTTAATATGTCAGAACAAAATCACTTCATGTGTTACATCTCGTCACGTTTAAGTCTTCATTTAATGACAATCAGTTCAGTCGCTTTCATTTTTAATATCATAGGTACACAAGTGCTTCCTGAATAAGTCACCATTAGCAACAACATGTCCTGCAAACTTATTCCAGTCGTCAAATAATCCAAGCAATTTTGCGTTACTCTTTTATCAGCTGTTAAGACCATTTGAATACGGCCAGGCTCATAAAAGTACATTTGGTGCGTTAAATCTTGGCAGTGTGGAAATTATTATATGCTGCGTGTTATTGATCATGTGCACCAATTTAGATGGAAGTGTAAAGACGGATGATGCCGCTTTTCGGATGTTTCCCCCCGACCCATGTGTAGCCATACCCGTAGCGATTGTTAGGCAAGGTCGTGGATGGATATTTGCCACATTAAAATTTCATTGTGTGTGTGCCTGGCCATCGAACCTTGTTCCCCTCTTTTGCCAATTGAACGAGGCGGGGAGGGAAATGCCAGGCTTTAGTAGGTCATTACACGTAAGCATTGTATGTGCACTACTGGGTGGGGCACATGTGAAATTGTTTATTTGGTCGGTTTTGTTTTTTGAATCAATATTACGCAAGCTTTTTTTTTTGAGTCAAAAATAGATCCAACTGCACCTTCTGTTTCCAGGTGCCGGTTTTTTGATACTGAGACTTCACTGCCAGACGTCAGACTGAAAAGATGGTATTCCAGGGGAATAAACCTGAGACAGGTAATGTTGTTTACTACTTAATTACTCTTTAATTTGAAGCTAAGTGTCAGTTTGTAAAACGTTCAATTCACTCATAATAATAACTGATAATATTTAAGGATATATTCTGGTTTTAAATAGTTTTGCTTCACTACAGTTTGATTAAGCACTTAATTACTGTTAATTTGAGGTACGTTAAGTGTCATTTTGTAAAATTATTCCCTCGTAATACTCGACTGATAATGTTTAAGAATATTGTCAATTTTAAATACGCTTCACTACATTTTTTTTGTGTCAGTTTCATTAACTCTTAATTACTTTTAATTTCCCAGGTTCGTTAAATGTCAGATTTTTAATAATACAATATATTTGCCTTCATATACTCAGCTTATAATGTCAATTTTGAATATTTGCTGATTGCTATTTATTTCCTAATTACAGTAGCAAGTAATAATTTGATAATAGCTAATCGCTCTTGATTTAAATAGCTAGTTGCTCTTGCTTTCAATTCATGTAGGTAGCTAATTGCTCTTTATTTCAATGTAATTGCTTTTTCAATTTATGTAGCCAAGTACTATTTATTTCAATTTGTGTAAATAGTTCATTTGCTCTTTATTTCAATTTAGTTAAAAAGCTGGTTATTTGCGAATAATGAATGTAATCGTTTCCTCCTGTTTACGTAATATTTCATTATTTGGTTCAGTTATTTTATGCGGTACCTCAGGTCGTACACTGTAAATGAATTTCTGCGTTGCTATGTATTCCTTTTTATATCACGGAGCCTTTCACTCTCTAGATGGCGGGGGGACGTCCTCTTCGTCATCTGTCTCTGCCAAACCTGCCATGTCGGAGGAGGCTCGTTACCAAGACAAGCTGAAGGAGATGAAGAAGTTCATGCCCTTCCTCGAGGACATGATTAACAAGCTCCAGAAGGCCAAAGATCACAGCAGGGACGCTCAGCTGAAAAAGATGAAGTCCCTCTACGACATACTAGCCGACCCTAACAAAAAGTGGGTTTGGCAAAAAAAAAAAATCGATTAGCCTTCAATTACATAGAAGCGCACAACATAATATTTACTGTGTCCGTCACATGTGACAGAAGTACACTTGAAAATTCCTCGGCCAGAAGATTACATTTTGAACGGGCCGAGTCCATAAGGCTCGCCATAGCAGCACATAAAGTACTTATTCTAAGTTCGGCCTGTTTATAACATTTGTTGGCATTACTGGTAAACAAAGCATATGAAGATAAGGAAATGATAATATTTTTGTGAGGGAAGGTCATGATGTGCCGACTATAAAAAAGATACGGCCTTGTTGATTTCAGGTTGAAGATTGCGACCCTCTATCGCTGCGAGGAAGTATTACTGAAGCTGTACGAGAAGGTTAATGGCGTAAGTTGATATTTTTAGATTATAGAGAAAAAAAATACTGCATGAATCAGGTAATAACTGTGAACGTGATATGTGTAATTTTACTTTATATTGCAGCCGAATGACGGCAACTTGGGAGATCGATCTGGGAGTAGAAACGCAGCTTCGGGAGCATCAAAAGGAGGCCTCTCGTTTGCCGTTAAGTCGCAAAAGTTGGGCGACAGAGTACCAAAAACAAGGCAACTGTAAGTGTACTAATTAATCTTAATCACAAAACGGCAGACCTGATGTATAGTTCAGTTCGTTAAAAATAATGAAGCCCTAAAATAAATTAGCATATTAATGGCCTCAATTTTAAATAATTTGGGTCTATAATTACACTTCTTAGTGTATGTACGACCTTTTTTGTTAGTAGTATTTTCCTCCGCATAAATATGGTCATGAGTTGTAATTAATTAGGGTATGTGGTGTCGATAATTGCATGTACATTTACTTGAGTACTTTTTTTTAAAGGATATGTCTCATGTGCTTTTAAATCCTGCATGCTACTAATTATCCTTGCTCGTCACATTTGGCTTTTATGTTTATTCCTTCGAAGGGATTATTTGTTTTTATTCCTATTTATTTTTATAATTTTTTATTTATTTTTGTGCTTATTTATTTTTGTGCTTTGTCTTTTGCTTCTCTGCGTTCCTCACGCTTCATGCAGCCCACCACCAAGAGCGTTTTCCGAGCCCGAAGCCCCCAAAGTTAACATTTACAAGCCCGAGTCTGACAAACAGTTGTCTAGACCCGTTCCCACCCTTAAGAAGCCTCCCCAACTTTCCGCGGTGCATTCAAGGTCCTACGTGGACAGCCCGGAGGAAGGAGAGCTTCGAGACGACGACGAAGAGATGCCACCTGCGGAAAAGCCAGCAAGCCCGACTCCGAGGAGCCCCAGCCCTGAGCACAAGTTCAATGCGGCTCGGTTTGACCCGAGGGTGAAGCAGCCCATGATTATTCCGACCGAGGCGTCTTTTGGCTATGGACCCACGTCTAAACCACCGCCACCGCAGCAGCAGCAGCAGCCGCCGCCGCCGCCACCTAGGGCCGATCTAAGGATGGGATCGAATGTGGAAAGGCCACCTGTTGGTCTAAAGCCAATACAGGTACGGACGGATATTTTGATAATTCTGGTGCACAAGTTTACATTAGAAAACATACCTGCCCGAGATGTTTGAGTAATAATTTCGAACAATTGACGGTAGCTTCAGTTGGCTTAAATCCAGCTCCATTTTCATGCCGTTCGACTAGTGAAGGGGCTTTGAATTTGTTGTCCGCAGGTGATGAGCAAGATGCTGAACCACAACCTGGAGAACGATCTCTTCCGGCATTCGTCGCCTGACACCTCGATGCTCCAACATACTCTCCAGCGTCTGAAGGTCGCGGTTCGGCCCGAGAATGAGCACAACTCGACCCACTCGGGGGAACCCAAAGGCACGATCTTAAAGCACGGCCTGGAGAAGCTGAAGAAGCTGATGGGCCACACAGATTCGGAAGGTTCATCCCCATCGGTATCATACGACAGCCCGCAAATTCCGCTTGTGAATGAAGACTCCCCGCAAATTCCGCTGCTGGGACCTGATTCGCATGTCCCGGACAGAGAGGAGATTACGCTGGATTTGGCTAGAATGCGGAGTCGGCTCTCGGGTCCGCCGCTGTCGGACACTGACCTCAACGATCTGATGCAGGAATGGACCAAGAATGAGGAGGAGTCCAGACAGTCTGACGCTGACAAGAAAGGCGTTAAGTCGCGGCTGAAGGAGGACGTGATGGAGATACATCGTATGGGACGGATGGCAGCGGGAAATGTGGCCGCAGTGCCATGTCGGGATCCGAGAGTGCGGGATCCGCGCAATTTACCGGATCCTCGCAATATGCCGGATCCACGTAACATGCCGGATCCACGTAATTTGCCGCACACTGCTGGAGGCGAATCGAGAGATCCGCGTCTCAGGCGAAACAGCGATCCGAAGGAGGTTAGTCAGTTGCGTTTACAGGAACTTCAATCGTTAACAACTTTTGTTTGCAGATGTCAACCATGTCTCCGCCGCCATTTTTACATAAAAACAGTCCCCGAGGCGGCCCATGGAACTCGCCAGCTTCTAGCACCAGTTCCCATCCTTCCCCGACTCATCCTCCACCATTAGGACGACCAATTCCGGTTCATCTCACGTCAACTCCGACTCCGGTTCCGCCGCCATCACAGCCGATCTTGCCGATATCTCAACCGAAAGGCATAGTGCCGCTGATTGAGACGGACGTGGCTCACTACAGGCCAGCATATCAGACACCACCGAGGCATCCAACTCCGCCACAGCAACACCAACCAATCGGAGTCGTCACATCAATAGTACGTAACTGTTTGTTTGGTGAAAGTCACAATGTCAACTTTTTGTTTGTGAAAAATTGTAGGGTCGCCAACCACGTTTCAACCAGCCGCTGATAATGCAACAGAAGCCGCCGATAATGCCACCGAAGCCTCAGATGATCTTCCAACAACAGCGTCCGCAGCTGATCAACCAGCCGCCGATGCTACAACCGCAGCCGATGCTACAACCGCAGCCGATGCTCCAACCGCAGCCGATGCTTCACCAGCAGCCTGTGGTTCACCAGCAGCCTGGTCCCTCGCAATGGAAGCCACGACCTCTTCCGCCGCCTTTGCCGCAACTGACAGTCCGAAAGCCGCTCATAACCAGGCCGTCCACCTCGTTTGGGATGAACCAGAAGCCATGGGAGCAGCCGTTCGCAGCTGGAAAGCCTCCTATTCACGACCCCAGGCCGCATAAGAACGAGGGAAGAGGGACGGACATGAGACGAGAGGAACCGAGAGTTCCAGATCAACGCCCGACACACAGGGCGGGTCCACAGGCGCCGCAGAAAGAGCCGCAAAAGCCATATCATGTTAACAAGCTACAAACAAAGCAGGACAACCATAGAGTAAGTTCTGCAAATGGGATTTAATTCGACTAAGGCAGTTCGCAATGAAACTAACGTTTTTTTTAAACTTCCAGAGCAAGGCAATGATGCGGAAGGAACGACACGATGAAAGGAAGAAGGCTGAAGCACGTTTGCGTGCACAGCGGGATGCGATTCATTCAGGAAAGGGGTTCGGAAAGGGGTTCAGACCACCACCGCTTCAGCCGCAGTCCAACATTAAGTCCCCGCTCGACTCGCTTTACGACGTCAAATCCGCGGATACCCAAACCGGGAAAGGTTACGGGCTTCAGAAGTTTAAAATCCCAAAGATTAAAAAGGGAGAAGCTCCGCCGCTTCCTGTACCGCAACCTGAGCCGTCACCGCCGCAACCGCAGAGTGAACCACCAGCAGAGTCGTCACTCGAATCAGACTTGTCCGCATTGCTTGGAAAGGACACCAAGAAGGGAGACTTGGCCGATTTGTTCAAAGAGCTGATTAGCAGTATTCGCGATAACTCCGGAAGTAAGAAGAGTAAGAAACGGAAGACTAAGAGGAAGAACAGGATGGTGTCCGATAGCGAATCGGATTCTAGTTCGGATTCGGAGTCGGACTCGGACAGTCGAAGACGGGATAAATCAAAGAGGGGTTCGGACTCGGATGATCATAAGCGGCGGAAGCAACGTAGCGACTCGGACAGTGACCGCAGAAGGAAGCGGGACAAATCGAAGTCAAAGCGGGACAGCTCTAGTGATTCGGACAGGGCGAGACGAAGACGTAAAAGTGCCGATCGAATCTCCAAACGAAAGGACAGCAGCACAGAATCGCCATCAAAACGAAAGGACAGCAGCACAGAGTCGCCATCGAAACGGAAAGGAAAGGACAGTTCGGATGAATCGGACGAGTTGAAAACCAGGTCTAAGAAAGCGACAAAGGACAAGAAACATAGGCTTATACTGCCCGAAAGCGATTCCGAGTTGGAAGCGCAAACTAAGGACAAATCACCTCAAAAGACGGACAAGAAGCAGGAAAAGACTAAGTCAGATCCGGACACAAAGCACCCCAAGTCCGATTCAGCCTCTGAGAAAATCGCTACGGCCAAGTCTGAATCGGATAGCGAATCCAACTTATCTCTGGCAGAAAGGTTGGCTAAGAAGAAGTCATTTTCGCCCAAAGTGGCGCTGAGGAAATTGGCAGAAACCACGGACAGCGAGTCGGAGATGACTCTCGTTGAACGAATGGCCGCATCCAGACGAGGCAGATCTAGAGTTAAAAAGACTGATGCATCTAAACCGACAGATCCGTTTGATCTACTAAAGGCGGCACCTACCAGAAGAGTTTCATCCGAGTCTGAAGATGAATCGGCTGCGAATCCGGTTCAGAAGCGACAGATCAAACGACGCTCGTCACTTGAACGGCTTCATGCCGACCTGAAGGAAATCGGGTATGATGATAAGAAGGTGTTGGCTACCAGACGGTGCGCACGGCAAATGGAGCGGGTTCAGGAGCCGGTAGTGGAACAGCCCCAGCTGATGGAAACGGCGGAAGTTGATGCTCCGATTGAATCTGCGGCTGAGGAGTCCAAACCTGAATCGAGCCAAGAGACGGGATCTAAAGTGGCATCCGAGGATGACGAAGAGGACGACGCACACCACGATGACGACGGGTAAGTCGTTAGTCGTTATGTTGCGGGTAGATTAATGACCCACTGATGTTTACAGATTTGCGGAGGATTCTCGTGATGCGATGGACATCGACGTTGACGGTGATGACGACTCGATCAACACAACGATGTCGAACGCATCGACTCCAAAGTCGCTGATGTCTCAGCCTCGGAAACGTCGTCGTCGGAAGCGGATCGTCCCGCAGAAGAAGAAGACGCCGGGAACACAAACAGGCGCATTTCCCGTCGGCCGTCGCCGCAAATATCGCGGCGAATACTTCCCAGATTCGCTCCGATGCCACATGTGTCCATTCTCTTCGCGAAAGGCGTTGGTACAACATTACGTTCAGACCCATCCGGGCGTGGAGATTCCGGTGAGGGCGGAGAAGCATTTGAAGGAGATCGACCCGGCGGATGAGACGGACATTAGTTGGCCCTCGTACTGCGCGCTGTGTGGAGATCCGATTGACTCGAAGGAGCTGATGTACGAACATATGACGTGGCATACCGGCGAATACAGGTACGTTGATCTGCCTCGTTTACATCGCATCGTATCATCGCTCAAGTAATTTTATTTTAAAACCGTGAATTTTTCAGGTACAAGTGCGGATCATGCTCATACCGTGGATGGAAGCCCTCGATGATAACTCACCACCGTGTGAGGCGTCATAAAGGCGAGGCGAACATCGTGGCGACGCTCGACGATGAAGATTTCGATGCTTTCGATGGGACGGTATACATGTGTAATGAATGCCGCTTCTATCAACTGTGCCGCAGCAGGGTTCAAGCGCACATCGAGGTTCATCACACGTCTGCTGAAATTACATTGATATCTGTGCTTCGAAGCGAGTCGACTCTGCCTGAGCCGGAGCCGGAACCGGAGCCTATCAAAGTTGATGTCCCAAAAAAGCCAGTTTCCGAACCGCCACAGGGACGTTGGATAAGACGCAGCGCGGACACCGATCCCTCCGCATTTTTGACCCAAATTGATCCGACCCAAAACGAGATCGAGCTTGTGGAGGAACGGGTGCGGCTGGGAAGCGAGTTGGCTCGTGGTTTGAAGCCACGACAAAGTGTGGCCGAAGTGTTGGATGGAATTAGTCAAAGGCTGGCCGATCTGGCCATGGTTAAAGAGGAGCCGATGGACGAAGAGGAGGTGCCGGAAGAACCAACGGAAACTGCGCCAGACGCGGTGAATCCCGAGCCGGAAAAGGAACCGGACGACGCCGCCAGTAAGCTTTTTAAAACAATTGCGAACTCACAGTACGCTAAAGTAGGCTCCGATTTATTTCTAGGTCTTTCCGAGGATGAATCGTCCGAATACGAATCGTCAACATCCGATTCGCTAATGACCGACTCGGAATCGGACGCCCCGTCGGAACAAGACGACGAACCTCCGCTTGAAATAGACGAGCCTGAACCGGAAGAGGAGCGGATTAAGCGAGAGAGAAGCTGGAGCCAACTGCACGGCACAATCGCCAAGCTGACCGGATCGTTGCAGACGCCATTTGAACTCCCAACAGCCGAGGACGAGAAGAAGGGAATCTCGAATCCTGAAATCCCGAAATTCCTACAAGTCAGACGTCTAAGCGGCGACAAGCTGAGCGAACATAAGGAGGTGGTCAATCTGAGTGACGACACTCCAGCCGAATGGGATGGTAAGTTTGAATTGCGGGTTTCTCCCGAGGCGTGTGTACTTATCCGGGTTTATTTCACCAGGCCTAATCGACTGGAATGATGATGACGATGAAGATGGCGGATCCATGTCCTTGCAGATTAGTAGTGTCGTCAGTCTGAACCCCGAGGCGTCCACTGTCGACACGGCGACGCTCGTAAGTTCGAACCTTTTCGCGTACCGGTTGAATCGACTAACGTTGTCCTCTCAGGCTCCGGCGACTTTGCCGCAACAGCCTGTCCTTGCTCCAGTTTTGCTTCCCGGATCGAACCTTCCTCCAGTCGTCCTGATCCGAGCGACCGCATCTGTTACCTCCAGCAACTCGCCAATCGCTACAACTCTCCAACCGTCGCCTGGCTGGCCGTTGTCTACTAAGCCAGCCGAAGTGTTCAACCGGATGTGCAAACTGAACAAGCTTCGGCACTTGTTCAAGTGTATGTCCCGCGATTGCAGTGCGACTACGGACAGCCGGGAAATGTTCAAGACCCATTTGCTTCAAAGGCACGCTACGGACGCTAAGGAAGGGACGACACATGCGGACAAGTTGTGGGAGAGATTGGACGGGAAGAGGTGAGTACCACATGACGTTACGAGTCTTAACGACCCACTCTAATTAATTTAATTACTTAGTCTTACGCAGCATTTTCTAACGTGTTAGACGCGCTATAATTAATTTAATTAATTAGTCTCACACAGCATTTTCTAACGAGTTAATTAACATCCGCAGAGAGTACCTCCGATGCAGCTACTGTATGCACGCCGCTCCAGCCGTAGACGACTTGTTAGAGCACATCGTTTGGGAGCACGGCCGTTCCACATTCCAGTGCTGCAACTGCTTCTACCGCAGTGCGACCCAAAGCTACATGTACCTGCACCAGGAGCAGAGACACGCGTCCGCGGCAAGCAGACGAGGCTGCTACATAAACGTGCCCATCCTGCCCATCGTACCGTCTGAAGAGGAATCAAGGCCCACCCTCGGATTGGGCGACGTTGTGCTGCCTTTCCTATGCAAACAAGGTGAGACGCTTTTACTTTCAGAGAAACGTTCCATAGTCGTCAACAAACGGTTGCTACGGAAATTCATTGTTAAAACCGACAAAAATTTAATTGGACCCTCGGTTTTTCACAACCGTAGCAACCATTGTTGACGACTATCGAGCGTACTGATTTTTCTGATAAAAATGGCAGCACGTTACAATCCGAATTATTTACAGGCGAATGTCAGTTCAGAGCAGTCGATCCCGAAGCGTTTAAGCATCATTTGAGCAAGGAACACCCCGAATCTCGTATCTACAAGTGCTCTATTTGCAGCAACGTGAGCTTCAAATCCGAACATCTGATACAGGTAAATGAAGGCGAAAGTGATGGCATGCGTGTAACTAATCGGAGGGAAAATTTTATCGACAGCATTACAAGAACCATGGGATATACCAGTACCAATGCTCGTACTGTCTGCACGGATCAGATTCGCACAACCAAATCCTGCTGCACCTTTGTAATGCTCATCCGAATCGGTCCGGGAAGGTGTTGGTTCGAGGGCAGGTCGACGGGGCGAAGGCTACGACTACTGCGGAGGTCGTACGGTCGGGACAAGATCGGGGGATCAGACTGGGCCGTCCTGTCCCGGTTCCGCTTGGTCCGTTAGTGTCTAGCGGACAGAATAACGAGGTGATAGTACTGGACGACGATGACGAGGAAGCGGCCATCAGTGCACAGGAAAGCAGCGATCCGCCCGTAGCTAGCAACAAAACGGCTGAAAACGAAGCTGCGGACAAAGAAAGTGCGGCGGATCTCGGAAGCGTTGAAGTCACAGCAAGTCAAACGACTATTGATGTTTCAGCGAGCCAGTCAACGATTGATGTTTCAGAGGGTCCGTCGACGATTGATGTGTCAGAGGGTCGGTCGACGATTGACGTTTCAGAGGGTCGGTCGACGGTTGACGTTTCATCGACTCAGATGACTGTCGATAGTAGCATGGACCAAAGCGAGAGTCAACCGGACAGGACCGATAGTCAGGAAGCAAGCAGCGAAAGTAGTAGCGTAACGGATCAGACTGCCAGCGAACAGGTTCCCGTCGCAAGTGGCAATAACGAACCGGCGCAACCACCCGAGGATGAGCTGTACTGTCCAGTCGAGGAGCCGTACAGAGCAAGCGAAAATGCTTGCGTTTCAGGTACTGTCGTAACAAGTTTTGTAGTACGAACATGCGATTTATTCAATTTTTCCCAAGGTTTGACGGGTGCGACCTTGTATCGCTGCGGAAACCCAGGCTGTGGGTACTCGTTCGACTCGTCCTCATTGCTACGTGACCACCTTTTAGTGTGCGAGAAGCAACCGACCATGCCCAACCCGCTTCCTTGTCCGCACTGTCCCAAGGCGTTCAAACAAGTGCAAGGGCTAATCGATCATTTGCGGGCACACGGATGGAAACGGTACAGATGCAGCCTGTGTTTGCACCGTTGTCCGTTGCAGCAACATGCGGTCAGGCATATACGACAAGCGCACAGGGTCGGATCTACGAAGATCATACAGGTACGCTTTACCCTGACCTTGCAATGTGACGAATCTAACGCGATGAATTTCAGGTTGATCCGCTATCGAACGATCCGGAACAAGAAGAGTTTGTGGTTCTCCCGAAGGAATTAATGTCCCGTAAAGGGTTTAACATATTCGGACCTCCGGACGACCCGGACGCACCGAAGCAACCTCGTGACACTTTCCTGCCGTCGGACGCATCGTTGCTTCCTCCGCAAGCTGTATACCTTCGCCCCTTGAAGTGCGGGCTATGCTCATACAGAAACAAGGTCCGCAGCAACCTTCTCCGCCATCTGAGCATTCACTTGGCGGATCCAGAGGCGGCGCAGCATCCCTCGGAAGTAGCCCCAGTCAACCCGGTTCCTTGTCTAGAGCGGAGTGAGCGTATGTTCGACAAGATGACGAACCTGGCAGCCAGCTCCAACCTCCAGCCGCAGTTGGCACAGCTTGAGCCCGGAGCCGTCCCTAAATTCGTGTCACTGAAAGAACGGCTGGTATGCGGCGTGACAGGTGAGTTTGCATCGGAAGGTAACATGCGGTAATAAGGGAGATATGGAATGCACGGTACGCCTCGGGAATTACTATGGACCGCATGTTTATTTAACGGACTAACATTTGGGCTGTACAGATTCGCATGGCCCATGGCAACATTGCATTCGATGTGATTTTTTTTTATTTACCTTGGCGTTAATAACGGTAAAATCCTGCTTTTTCAGGTCTGCGGTGAACACTGCAGACTGTTTTTAGATTTCCCATTCCTTCGGCTGCTTCCCGTCCTATGCACTGTAGAAGTAGTTAGATTATCTTGGTCTTTGTTGCTTCCCTTGTACCATGTGTGCATGTGTGTATTTTCCGAGGGGGTTAGTCACTTACGAAGTCCTTCGCGAGGTTGAAGTCCGTTTGAAGTTCTTGAAGTCCTTAATGTCCAGCTGAAGTCCTTAAAGTCCAGCTGAAGTCCATAAAAGTCCAACGGAAGTCCTGAAAGTTTNAGTCCTTAAAGTCCCACTGAAGTCCTGAAAGTCCGGCTGAAGTCCTTAAATGTCCAGCTGAAGTCCTGAAAATCCAGCTGAAGTCCTTAATGTCCGACTAAAGTCCTTAAAGTCCCGCTGAAGTCCTTAAAGTCCCACTGAAGTCCTGAAAGTCCGGCTGAAGTCCTTAAATGTCCAGCTGAAGTCCTGAAAATCCAGCTGAAGTCCTTAATGTCCGACTAAAGTCCTTAAAGTCCCGCTGAAGTCCTTAATGTCCGACTGAAGTCCTGAAATGTCCAGCTGAAGTCTGTCGTACGCTACAGTATCAAGTGACTAACCCCCTCCGTATTTTTTTTTTCGATGTTTCATTCCAATAGTGTTGTCGAAGCCTGACTTGTCAGGTTCATTATTGTGTGTGTGGAGCTTTTCCGTCACACTTAGCAGTAGATATCACACCCCTCACACACATGTTGAACCCAACCAGGGTGCAGCTACATGACCCTGGACGAGACGATCTTCAAGCACCACCTGCGCGCACTCCACTCGGACCTCCCCCACTTTGCCTGTCCGCACTGCCCCGAAGAGGAGCCTCTGCCCACTCCGGAGCGTCTGGGGGCCCACTTGAAGCTGCACGGTCCGCATCTGTACGGGTGCGGACACTGCCCTTATCTGCACTGGAGGCAGGCGGTGGTTGAGAGGCATCTGATAGACAAGCATCCCGGGGACAAGCCGCTGGAGAGGGTCCTGCGGGAGGTGCACGAGGAAGGGGTGCCCCAGGGGGGAATGGGTGGGGCCGACGGGGGCAGCGACGGAGCTGGATTAACTGGAGGTTAGTCCGCACCGCTTCTGCAGGGGAAAAAACACCTGATCTATTATTGTAACATTGTGCCGCACTTTCCTTCCTTCGGATAGACGTCTTTCGATTTGATCCTCATTTTGCATTACAGAGTTATGGCGGTATGAAGGCTGCGTTTACTTGCGAGCGATTCGATGAGACCAATCGCATTTTGCTCCCAAACCGCATGTGGCCGCATTCAATCGACATTTTTGCGGCAATCGTGTTAGATCAGTACCGAGTCCCAATTGCGTCGTACGAACGGCTGTACGTTCGGGTATTAGTGAACCAAAAGTAGCAATCGCATTTCGCTCCCAAACAATTGCTGAACGAATCGATCACAAGTAAACACAGCCTGATTTAAGGAGTCATCGGACAGCTACGTAATCGTCGTTAACTCTTTAAATTCATGGCCGCATTTAATATACATTTTAGCGGCTCGGTAACAAGTCGTACTTGCGTTGTACTGGAGGCTGTATGTTCAGGTATAACCGAACTCAACTTGAATGCTGTTGCCAAGGTTAAGCCGATGAGTTTGGGGCATTCCATGTCTACCATTGAATGTTCATGTGTGTAGAGCGTGAAAGTTTAATTGCGGCTTATGTGTGTCTTGGCCGCAGTTGTATTTAACCTAGGATTACAAGCTTCGGTATTAAACGTTTTGTTTTTCGAAGGTGCGGATGTGGACTTGGGATTCAAACCTTGGCGTTGCTGCCTCTGCAAGTTCGGCTCCTTGACCCGCACTGCAGCCGAGGCCCACGCTGGAATGGTCCACGGAATGAGAGCGCAGTTCAAGTGCGCCTTGTGCCCTGCCAGGGGAAGCCCGAAGTCGGACTCCGCACTAACGAAGCACCACCAGGATAATCATGCGAATCTGCCGAGACACATTGTGCTGATGTACGGGTATCAGGAGATGGACGAGTCCGCGGCTGCCGTACCAGGAGTATCCACGGTGGTGAAAGTGGAGGAAGGGATCATCGGGGAAAACCCTGCGACAAGGCCGCTGTGGAGACGGGATCCCAACAGGATAATTCACATCCGCGGGATTCTTCTGGATGAATCGCAGCCGGTCGTGGACGGTGGAACGTTGGGCGATTCAGACGACGAACCTTGGCCGGACGAGGCTGAGCTTGAGGAAATGGAGCAGGAGGAGCTCATGCGGAACTTCAAACCCGTCATCAAACAGCAGCCGAGAGAGGACGACGAGGAAGAGGAAAAGATGGACTCGGACCTTCAGGAAAAGTCTTTCGGTCCATTGGGCCACGCTTTCCAGCTTTCGTACGTGTGTCCGAAATGCAACCACTACATCACCAAGACCCAGCGAGACATGCGGGATCATCTGTACCGAGAGTTGAACTACAAGAAGTGGGTATGCACTCACTGCGGACTCATGTCGTCATGTCAGAATCATCTGCAGAAGCACTCGTTCAAGGTAAGTCGCAATGAGTGTAAACAAAGTCGTACTCGGATGAAGCGTGACGCCAACGTTTTCTCGGCAGATGCATACGAAGAAAGAGGGAAAACGAGAGGCTTTGGCGCCGCTACGGCCGGACAGAGGGATTGAGGATTGGGTAGCACTAGTTCTGTCGACTCAAGCGCAGGAGATTGAAGAGTGGCGAATTGGCAAACCGGAAGAAGACGAACCGGAAAAGGTGGTCGTTAAGCAGGAAGTGATGGAGGAAGATGAAGCGGAAGCGGAAGAAGAGTCATCCGAGACCAAAGGCAAATTGTACAAAGGTTAGTAACTTCAAGTACGTTAATTTTGACATGTAATTAAAACCGCTGCTTTTCCAGATCCGAGCGACCGCCTGATATGCCGCGAGTGCGGAGTCTGCGTCCGTGCCCTTCCCGGATTGAAAGTCCACGTCCGGGTGGCCCATCTCCAACAGGGCAAATGGAGGTGCGGATACTGCCATCAGTCATGCAACAACCAAAATATGCTGCAGTCCCATCAGCGGAAGCAGCATTCGGACCAGCCGCAATTGGTTTTGATTAACGATAACGCACCGGCGCTAGAGCCGATGTACTGGAAGCCGTTCATGATGACTATGCAGGAAGCGGCGAGGTTGAACTTCGAGCCGACTAGACACACTCAGGGGCTGAAGCCGGGGAGGAGCCGAGTGGAGGTTACGGAGGAGAACGAAGCTGCAGATATCGGGGAAGTGGAGGAGAAACATGACCCCGCCATGCACAGGTATGACCTCCGTGTACGTTAAAAGCTCGGTGACTAACCCCACTTTTTGCAGATGCTCACATTGCGAGTACAGTAACCGTAACGCCGGGGAGCTTCGTCGGCATGAGATGCGCCACTGGCTTCAGAAGCCGTTTCGATGCGGACACTGCGACTATGAGGCTGTCCGAGACTATGAGGTCCGAAAGCACTCGCTGCGGACACATCCGGATCGCGACATCAGCGTGGTCAGCAAGCCGATGCCGAGCAGCCCCGACATCCGGCCGTTGCGGAACAAGCAGAAAGGCGGAAAGGCGAAGAACCCTCCAGTTGCGGACAACAAGGTACTGTACCGTACACTTTGGAGGAACTCCTTTTTAAATCAGGTTCGTCCACAGGTGTCGAGCTCAACGGATGTTGCGCCTCGTAAGCGCAAGTCGATGTCGCCGGGTGGTGCTGTGCTGAAGCGGGCTAAGGTCATCCGTGCGCTTGTCGAGTGCGCTGTGTGCGGATACAGGTCTCGAAGTGTGGCGGTACAACACCGGCACTTTAAGATCTCGCATGTCGGGGTCGAATACCAGGTGAAAGTCGTAGCGGAGCCCACGCAGGAGCCGGTACAGGAAGAGCCACGCTGGCCCGTCGTGCATCGTCAGGTTGCCCGGAAGTCCACGACCAGCCGGGCAACGGCTAGATTTGTCGCCAGGAAGTCCACGACTCGGTTGCCTCGAATCATGGCGTACAGAAAGACTGAGTATGTGAGTCACTACGGGTGTAGTCCGCCAGTTGACGACCTCCAGAGGATCAAGACTGTGGTGTCCGTCGGTGGCGTCGATGTGCAAGTGAGCGTGGCAGCAATGGTTTCGATGATGCCGAACGGATTGGACCCACGAGTTCTGGTTAACGACATTCGCATTCATGCGAGTGAGCGAACAAGAGCGTTGCTGAGGAGGAGCCAGATTTATTTATAGTGTTGCCTTCCTGGCACCAATTTTTTTTTTTTCTTTGCATTTATTGGACTGTGATTTATTGAAGGACTGGTGTCGGCGAAAAATGGATTTGTTGTGACTGAGGCACTGAGGCTGTGATTGTTGGGGTGAGGACGGGGGGGCACAACAATGGTTTTTCATTTTCTTGGTAAGCAGGACATTTCCGATGATCGTTTCTAATTCGGTCATTGGGCCGCTTATTGCGAGTATTTTCTTCCCAAGTCTTGACCCTGGATGTCGCACAGTCCAGTCTCTTGTCACTCTATGTACTATAATGATAATTGTTAAAAGACTAATTTTTGTATTCATATAATCAAAGGAGCAATATAGTGTTTAGGCGTCAGGTGTGTTCGCGCTCGGTTGGAGTCTGGTCTTGTTCGGACTGTAACCTTGTTGTAATAGCGTGAATGCACCTGATTTGGACGCATTGCCACTCGTGACTGGGACGGGGAAGTTCGTGACTGGGGGCGTGAAGTACGTACCCGGCGTGTAAACATATGTGGCTATGTTTCATCCCAATTTTTTTTGTTACCATTCCTGAAGTATTATGAAATAAATAAACTTTTAGAAGCTGTGTTCCAATCATGTTCATGAGAAGTGTGGTGTCATTAATTCCTCTTTGATTATATTGTGATTTATTTTAAGAGAATTTTTGTCTGGCAACGTACTTCCTTAGATACATGGCAACCCACATATTCCCTAGACACAGAAACACATCTTCCTTAGACACGTATGGCAACCCACATCTTCCTTAGACACGTATGGCAACCCACATCTTCCTTAGACATTTCCAGACACGTATGGCAACCCACAACTCCCTTCGACACATGTGGCAACCCACTTCCTTAGACACGTATGGCAACCCGCATCTTCCTTAGACATTTCCAGACATGTATGGCAACCCACGACTCCCTTCGACACATGTGGCAACCCACTTCCTTAGACACGTATGGCAACCCACATATTCCCTAGATACAGCAACTCACATCTTCCCTAGACACGTATGGCAACCCACATCTTCCTTAGATATGTCCAGTGCGGAAACTCACATCTTCTGTAGACATATCCCAACACATCTTTAGACACGTGTGGCAACCCACAACTTCCTTAGTCATGTGAGGGAACCCACATTTCCAGACATGTATGGCAACCCATGTCTTCCTTAGACACGTATGGCAACCCACGACTCCCTTAGACACATGCGGCAACCCACTTCCTTGGACATGTATGGCAACCCACATTTTCCTTAGGCACGTGTGGCAACCCACATCTTTAGGGTGCAATAATGGCACAATTAAACGTCTGATCCTGGAAAAGGAAATGCGGAAATTAATTTCTGCGCTCCAGGGCGGCGTTTAAGCAATTTGTTGTTGTATCTGTATGGCTTTTGGGTGACCGCACCAGTTGGTCCGTCTTGTGGCCCTGCCAGGCACGGTACGTCGCAATTTGCCCTGTAATTGCGAGCGCAGATTGTGGGTTTTTGTATCCGCCAACAATTATTACTGTCAGAATATTGTGCGCCGCAGGCCAACGAACGTTATTGTGGCTTTGCCAGTTTGCCATTTCACATTCCCTATAGACACGCGAGGGCACACGTGAGCGCTGAGCTCTTTATTGCGGGTTGTGTATCCAACAACAGCGCTGTCCGAATAGTGCGCAGTAGACCAAACGAACGTTATTGTGGCTTTGCTAATTTGCGCATAGCAACAACCCGCATGTTTGATGTTGGGCACAGCTGCGTAAGGCACGTGTTTCAGGGCCTCCCCGATGCAGTGTGAGAGTGAGGGTTAAAATTAGTCAAGGGAGCGATGATGATGGGTCAAGGGCCTTTGAGGGAGGGAGGGAGGTCTTGATTTATGCTTAGTCAGTGGGGGTAGGAGCTGCAGAGCCCTCCTTCCTTTTCCCCCACCCAAGTTCCCTGGTGGCAAGGCCGGGGCCCCACCACAAAGAAAAGGTTCTTCCCTAGCCTCCTCATAATAAAAGCAAGGCATCCGGAGCAGAAGCCATTCAGTTCGACACCATGTCTCTTGCTCTCTGCAGCTGTCTCCTCCTCCTCCTGTTGGCCGCGGCGTCCTCGGCGTCGGCGTCCGGGTGTCGCTCGGCCGGGTTGTGCTGCCAGGGCCGTGACCCCACCTGCGTCGTGTTGACCTCTGACCCTCGAGGTGCCTTCGTCCCTCCCTGCTACTGTGACCATGACTGCATGCAGGTCGGGGACTGCTGCGCGGACTTCCAGGAGGCCTGCGGAGGTCAGTTGGAGGGAGCTCTCATTGGTCGGAGCTATCACGTGACCTACTCTGATTGGATGATTCGGGTGGGGGCGGGGCCAATTATGAGCTGATCACGTGAATTGCTCTGATTGGTCGGAGCTATCACGTGACCTACTCTGATTGGATGATTCGGGTGGGGGCGGGGCCAATTATGAGCTGATCACGTGGCTTGCTCTGATTGGTCGGATCCAGTCACGTGACGAGTTCGGATTGGGTGGAGCCAGTCACGTGACACGCTCGTATTGGCTGGATGAGGCAGGGGGCGGGGCCTATTACGATTGGTTCATTTTAACCGACCGTTAGAAGTTAATACGATCACGTGACTTGCTGTGATTGGTCAGCGATTGTCACGTGACGAGCTCGGATTGGCTGACTGAGGCAGGGGGCGGGGCCAATTACGATTGGTTCATTTTAACCGACCGTTAGAAGTACATGTGATCACGTGACTTGCTGTGATTGGTCAGCGCTTGTCACGTGACGAGCTCGGATTGGCTGGCTGAGGCAGGGGGCGGGGCCAATTACGAGTGGTTCATTTTAACCGACCGTTAGAAGTTAATATGATCACGTGACTTGCTCTGATTGATCGGATCTTGTCACGTGACGAGCTCGAATTGACTGGTTCGGGCGGGCGGGGGCGGGGACAGTTATGATTGGTTCATTTTGAGTTCATCTATAGTCACATTACTTGCTCGGATTGGTTGGATCTGATCATGTGACTTGCTCTGATTGGCTGGTTCATGCGGGTACGGAGCCAATTATGATAATTTGATTTAACTGGCCGTTAAGATGTAATCTGGAGCTAATCACGTGACTTATTGCTCGGATTAGTTGGTTCGGGCAGGGGGCGCGGCCAGCAGCCAATTATGATCGGTTGCTGATTTTAACTGGCCGTTAGCAGTTAATCTGGTCACGTGACGAGCTCTAATTGGTCGGAGCTGGCCGCGATTGGCCAAAGCTATCACATGACGTGCTCGAATTGGCTGGCTTGGGCAGGGGGCGGGGCCTATTCTGATGGGTTCATTTTAACCGACCGTTAGGAGTTAATCTGGTCACTTGACTTGCTGGCTTTCCGGGGGCGGGCCCAATTGGTTGATTTTAACTGGCCGTTAGTTAACTGTTTGGTTAGTGCATTCTGGCCGTCAATTTTAATTGGCGATTAGCAAAATAGTGTTGCTTAAAACGTGTTATTGCTGGGGCGAACCATCTTGCCCTGCGTCTTCCGGTGTCGTATCTGACCTTCTCTTTAATCATCCTTATCTTGACCGTTGACCCCTCCCAAAGTTTGACCTCGCAAATTAATTTACTCCAGTGACTGACTGCCAAGTGTCGGACTGGGGTCCTTGGTCTCGATGCAGCTCCGACTGCGGCCCCGGTGTCCAACAGAGGCTACGGACCGCCCTTCGACCCTCGGCCAACGGAGGTCAACCTTGCCCTCCACTGGTGCAGGAGCGGGCCTGCCAGGGTCAACTGTGCCCTCGACCCAACCGGATCGCCGCAAGGGGTAAGGACGTGGCAACACTGATCATGTTGGCAGCACTGAACGAAGCTGGCAACACTGGGCAAGTTGGCAACACTGCTTCAGGCGGCTCTTATTGGTTCATATGAAAATGGACCACGCCCCCTGGGTGTGATTGGTTAAAAGAGCTTTTTAATATAATTTGCAATTATTTTAATCATTGTAATTACATGCCGGTTATTTAATCATTTTGATTATTGCGTTGCCACTAATGCAATGTTGCCAATTTGCAAAGAAAATAGCCGGCTGCTGATTGGTCCATTTTCGCGTCAAAACTGCCTGTTCTGATTGGCTGGCAGCAATGTTGCCAGATTTTGACTCATGCACAACCCTGGCTGTGATTGGTTGATCTGACTGCAGTGTTGCCAATTTTCGATCTCCGTTGAATGCAGTGTTGCCAACTTGCATCTTTCTTTTTGAGACATTGATCCTTTTTATCTTGGTGACACGCTTCCTGATTAGTCTTAAGGGATCGAGCAAGTGTTGTCGCATTCCTTTATCTGGCACCCTTGAACCGGGTGCACCGCCTTGTTTACACCCCTCTTGGCTCGTTGGCCTCGGATTGATGGCCACATGTGCACACGCTCGGTCTGGGGCTAAAAATACAAAGAGTCTTCTCTGGCCATGTTCTTGAACCCGTTTTGCGTCAGCTGGCAACCCCTTCGTCTTCGGAAAAGCACAAACAAACCAACTGCAGTATATATAGTAAAGCAGCAGATGACGCGTCACAAGAGGTGCTGATACGAACGCATCTGTAATGGGCACTCGAATACACCCTTGAGATTATGCTCCGCCCAGTGTCCACCTATGCTCCGCCCACTTTTACATTCAGTTGATACTTTCCAGAGGCGGCTCTTCTGTTGCCTGCCAGCTTCAGTCCGCTGAGACGAATCAACGCGACCAATGATATCAGGAACAACTTGAGGCTCAGGTACCCCAAGGACCCAGAGAAGGAGAGGAGCAAAGAGTAAGTGTGGCTGCAACTATACATCAGTCCGGTCAGTAACAGCAGGGTTCTATGGTTACAGTTACTGCGTCCAGTTTGAGGTTCTGAAGGCGACCAAAGCTTGTGCAGAACTCCCTCAGTATGAGAATCTACGGCAAGGTATGTGCCCATATACCGTATATGCTGTATGCTCCTCCCATATTTATAGTCTTATGTGCACCGCACATTCTCCTTATATTGGCCATAAGTTTACTATATCATTGCCCGTATATACCCCATATGTTTACCTCCCAAATTTCTCGTAAGATTTCATACAAAATTTCACATGATTTCTTCACATATTCTTCGCATCTTTATCTTCAACATTCCTTACATCACTACATCCCATATTTTCCCATATTTTTGCCCATAGTTCACCAGACTTTTTCATATTTCAAACCACATTTCCCTATAATGATTTCCTCTCATATTCCACATATGATTTCCTCCCATATTCACAATGATTACCATATACATACTCTCCATATGATTACGTCCCATATTCCCCATGTTCATCTCCCATATTCACTGATTTCGTCCCATATTCCCCATAAGATTTCATCCCATACTCCCCATAAGATTTCATCCCATATTCCCCATACGTTCCAGGTGCCACGGTGTGCATCCGCTGCGAGACCGAGGCCCAGAGGCGACACCTGTCTTTCCGTTGCGAGGGCGAGGGCGACTTCGAGACGCGATCGCGCTGGGTGAGCCTGCGCCAACCGACGTGCCACGGCAAGTGGACGCGCGTGCCTGCGCACAACAGCGAAGGGGAAGATGCGCAGCGACACGGGGAGGAATGCCCATGCGCAGCCGACTCGCATCCGGAGTTCATATTCGTCTGAGGCCAGCCAAGCAATGCCTGTAGTCACAAACACACTTTTATAAAGTTTTTTAAAAACAATTAATTAAACTGCGGTTTTTATTGCCATGTCATATGGACGTCGCCATTTTGGATCCAGCAGAATGCTCATATGCTACCCCACATGGGCGCCGCCACTTCGGATCCAGCTTTATATGGCCTTTTAGTTGCTGTCTTGACCACAATTCTCTTGTATTGGAGAGTTTCTCGGTTGTCATGCGCTGGAAGCGTGAGGTCAACCAACCCGGGCCCACGCGACGTCGTTTGTGCCACGCCAATCATCCAATCAAGGTTCGTTACGGTTCGTTACGGCTCATTGAAGCCAATTAGAGCCAACCGTGTTGCGCTGACAATTACAATTTCTAGGTGCAGACTAAGTGTACCCCCAAGAAAACTGAGCGAGCCAATTGGCATGCGCATGACAACATGGCAGTTGTTGCCATGCGTCACACACGGTCACACATTTTATTGTCTAGCTACAAATCCACTCACCTGACTATTTCTTTAATATAAAACAAACGTTAATAACAACTCGGTAATAAAATAAGTGCACGCAAATTAGTACCATAAATTAATTAACTTAACAATGATTTTAAAAAAAACTAAAGTGTTCCCGCCCGGGGTCGAACCGGGGACCTTGCGCGTGTGAGGCGCACGTGATAACCGCTACACTACGGAAACTCCCTTGCTCTTGTCGCTCTTCCTAGATAAGCACATGGCTGCATGTCATGCGCACCTCATCTCTATCCGTCTCTATCATCTGTACTATTTATAGCAATTATGTGCTCTCAATAATATTCATGTGTGTTGAGTAGCAGCAGTAGTAGTAGTAGTAGTAGTAGTAGTAGTAGTAGTAGTAGCAGCAGTAGTAGTAGTAGTAGTAGTAGCAGCAGCAGCAGCAAGAGCTAATGGTGGTGGTGGTGGTGGTGGTGGTGGTGGTGGTAGTAGTAGTAGTAGTAGTAGTAGTAGTAGTAGTAGTAGTAGTAGTAGTAGTAGTAGTAGTAGAAGTAGTAGTAGTAGGGGGTAACCACTTCATGGAAGGTGGAACCGGTGTACAGGGTCCCGCTCTTGCTGGAAATGGCTTGGAACCGAATAATAAATAACCCCTAACTAATAACTAATAAATAACCGATACAAAAACTAATTATAATAACTAATAAAAAACTGACAACTAGAGTTGTCGGCTATTTATTAGTTATTACAATAACTAACTAATAAATAACCGATACAATAACCTACTAATACTGACTAATAAATAACCGATACAATAACCTACTAATACTGACTAATAAATAACCGATACAATAACCAACTAATACTAACTAGTAAATAACCGACAACTGATAAATAATCAATAACTGTTTAATGAAACAAATAACTAATAATTATTGAATAGCTAATAAATAAACAGGGGGGTGATTGATCAAAGTATATAATTGTAACTATATGGTTACGACCGGTTATTACGACGATATAATAATTTGACTTGCGATATTTGATGGAACCCACCCCCATCAGTACAGTATATGAAACAAATGTTATCCTCCTGAGACCCCTGGTACAGTATACTGTACCTTTTTTTTCCAGCACCTTCTGACTAACTCAAACGCGTAAAAAACCCAAAAGCAAAGGTACAGTATACTGTACCAGGGGTCTCAGGAGGATAAAGCAGAAAGTTTGTCCAATATTTATTTTACTAATAAAGAGTGATCTGGTGTAGTACACTTTGGGGGGTGGTTACCCCCTTGCTGTACAAACCGCTGGCTGTCACAACTGGAAACCAACAATATAATCAATCAAATAATATGAGCTATAGTTCCAGACTTATTGTGGGACACCCCTGCTGTATGTCGCAGTGTGGTGGTAACAATAATAGAAAATTTGAAAAGGGGTTTTGTATTGTTTCCGAGCATTGACGTCACCTAGGGGGGGCCATCCACGCCTGCTCCACCACCGAAGCAGATGACGTACATATTATATCATGGAGCATACGGATCGATGTCCCCCGCCCACACGGCCGATAGAAACTCCGGGTGATAGACCCGATACAAGCCGGGTAGACAGGGTAGCAAAAATCGCTTGCCATAACTCCACCCGCCCACACGTTATACAAGGCTGGAGGGCACCATCCCCAATCCCCCAACATGGCCGCTCCTAGTCCCCGGGTAGTAAAAGATGGGGCGAGGCAAGCGCGCGCTCCATGCCAGGGTCTCAACATGGGCAGGAGGTTGCATACCATGGCCACATCCCGCCCCCGCCCCACCCCTCCTCGCACACACACGCGCGCGACCCCTACTCACACACACATGTGCACACACACACATGTGAGAGGAGAGTGTGTGAGAGGCAGCCTGAAAAATAGGGCGGACAGGAGATAAAGAGACGGGGAAAGGTAGAAAAGGTGGCCGGTCGCGCGGGAGGCCTCCTCCACGTCTAGCTCTGCAAAAAGAGCCGGGGTATAAAAATGGAGGGGAATTGGGCCCGGCGGGATGGAGCCCTGCCCACGTGAGGGCTCAGGAGCCTGTAAGTGGGCAGGAGGTCTAGAAGGAGAGTGGGGACAACGCTCGCTCGTATATGCCGGGTGTGGCGGTACCTCCTGGCGTGTGATGGCCTCCTGGTAGATATCCGCGCAATTCTGCTCTCCCAGCGACGAAAATAGGACGAGCGAGCGCTACGTGAATGGCCCCGGCAGAGTCTCTCGGAAGAGTCTAGTACGCCCCCTATACGGCCGGGGTTGCCACGCGACGGGGAAGGGGGGCCCATCCCCATCGCAACTGGTTGACATCAACACTGCTGATGACCACGCGACGGCATTAGATGTGTAGCCTACCATTATACACAGTGCATGAGAGCCAACGTACGGGTTGGCATGGGCAGGGTGTTGCCATGAGCCAGGTTTGGTCATACCGGGCGCATCGGTTGGCAGGGTTAGCATGAACACACTGCTGACGACGCCATGGCATTATAGATATGTAATCGTACACAGTATGAGCATGGCAACCGGTTGGCATGCGGCGCTTCGCTCGTCGTATATGGGGGTATGGGGTGTTGTCATGCACCAGTTCGTTCACATTGGGAGGACGGTGCACGATGGAACAGAAAGCGTGCAATTACGTGGCGCATGGCAACCGGTTCGCATCTGCTCTGTTCGCATGAGTACTGTGCACGCGACAGCACAGTAATGAGGTGGCTAATACATGTCGTCGGGCTCATCGCAACGGTTGTCATGAACACATTGTGTACCTTACACACAGTATGATGGGCATGGCAATCGGTTGGCATGGGCTGGGCGTTGCCATGAGCCAGGTTGCTGGTCATACCGGACGCATCGCATCGGTTTGTCATACACTGCTTACATTTGTGGGTAGCTACATACATATGCTCATGGCAACTTGGTTGGCATGAGCACGCGCTTTATTCTCACGACAGCAATGGGGGATACGCCACATGTGCTGATGTTTAAAATCATGGGATTTGTGCACAATCTTTGTCATGTGCTCCCATATGTTCGGTATGCGTTGCGCATAGCAACAAGTTTGTGATGGGCACGCTGCGCTGTTCACGACGGCATATACTAGTCGCACAGCCACCTTACTGTCCAGTAGTGTCCAGCTTAGCATATCCAAGGTGTGCATATGCCGTATATGCAGCATGGTATAGGCATGCAGGCTTCCATTGCACGGTACTACCTCGTCCCCAGGTGTGTTAAACCCTGCCTCCCAAAAGGTAGGGGGTGCAAAAACCTGTTGGTCCTGTCCTCTATCCCTTGCTCCTGTCCGCCTTTTGTTGCCCTGTGAGTGGAAGGCGGGAAATTATGCAAGCGCCTCGCGTCATCATCATTCATTCTCCAGGCCACACCACCATCGAACCGAGCTGGCGGCACCTGGGGAAAAGGGGGGAAGAGTATCCAAAAAAAACCGGCCCCCTTTTTTTAAAAATAAAAAATAAAAATAAAAAAATCTCTCCCGGCCAGCATTTGGCTGCGAAACAAGAATTCAGGGGGCACCTCCTGGCTCCCCCAGCAACAATGTGGATGCAGGTGGTGTGGGGGGGTTGAATCCATGTGTGGCTTTTCTCATGTGGGGCGTGTGTTTCCCCCCTGGAGCGGGTAGAGAATGTGGTGGGTTCCCAGCTGCGCAGAGCAGGCGAAAGGGGACAGGGGAGAAGGAGTCGTAACCAGGAGGTGGGGATATCGGCATCGAGAGAGGGTGTTGGAGGCCATGTTGGAACTCGGGCGGCCATCTTGGAGCTCTGCTGGCGGCCATTTTTTTAGGAAAACATGGCTGCGCACAGTGGTCGATGCAGGGTTGGGTTCCAGGAGGGATTGCGGGACATGTAATGGGCGTAGAAAGGTGCGGGAAATTTATTTAGAGCCGGGACAGTCTGACCTACAGCATACACCAGGCTGAATGCCAGGGTGGCAACATATGTTTGGAATAAAAATCAAAATGTGTGCAAATTCGCGTTTTTGATGCAATCTTAGTGAATTATCAATGCTATTTGAATCTATTGAATGCAATTATCAATGCAGTTTGAATCTATTGAATGCAATTTTCAATCAATTTTCAATCAATTCTTATCAATTTTAATGCAATTTTCAATGTGTGCGTAATTTGAAGACAATCTTCCATATATTTTGTATCATTTTTTAAAATGCAATTTCGATGATGTATAATTCGAATATAATTTGATTCAAATTTGATTACTATTTTGAACATGCCTTTTCCAATCGTATTTTCATTCAATTTTAATTCCTTTAAATGCAATTTTCGATCAAGTTTAAACACAACTTAGGTAATACAAAAAAATGTAGTCAATTGAAATGCAATTTAAATATATTTTAATGCAATTGTCAATTTCAGTGCAACTTGTAATCCAATGTAATTTTCAATCGATTTTTAATGCAATTTAAATGTTTTAAATGCAATGTTAATGTAACTTTCAATAAGATTTCAATGCAATTTTCAATCGATTCTAATGCACTTTATAATGGAATTTGAATGCAATTTTCAATCAATTTTTAACTCAGCTTTAATCATTTTGTATCAGTAGATTTTCAGCATTGCAGGCTGTGGGCATGTCGAGAGATATATTTTTTTAAAGTTGACAAGTGTTTGTTAACCCCGAAAGTGGCAGTATTGGTGGGCCTCCTAGGTCATATTAGGTCGCAAAGGACAAAATTTATGAAAATAAGTTAAAAATGACCGTATACAGACATAGGAAGTCAAAACATTTTAAAATGAAGGTCAAAAGTGTTTGTTGACCCCAAAAGTAACATTTGGCCACTGTGGTCATCTGAGGTCACCTTTTGAGTATAGCCTACTTTATTTGTGGACAATTGCCCTGCTCTGAAGTGATGGAGGTCTAATTAGACATGAATAATATGAGCAATTTTTGGGGGGGAGTGGTCATAAGTCATAAATACTTGCTCACTATTCATGAAGGTGCTCCCACATGATTGCAACACTGCTGTTTGTTACAACACACGGGGAGAGTAGTCTGACGGAAGTGGTTGAGGTCTAAAAAGCCACTACACGATAACAGGTCGATGGCGATAAAATAATCCAATGCACTTAGCCAACTGCTATTGAAACATGGAGGTGTTCCTTCCATTATTGTCCCTCCTAGTCGCGCCTTATTATTGCACCTCGTTCAACCTGGACACCTCCAACCCCCTCCTGGCCCATCCTACTGGCCCCGGGGCCGCCCTTGGTAGCTACTTCGGGTACTCGGTGGGCCTGGTACCTTCAGGGGCCGAAGGGGTGGAGGAAGGGAGGGCCAGGATATACGTTGGAGCGCCCAAGTCCAACTCGACTTACCTGCCCAATGTGCACCAACCTGGAGCCCTCTACAGGTGCGATGTCACGGATAGTGGAGTCGGGACATGCCACGAAGTCTATGTCGATGACCTGGGTAAGAAACACTGGGAAGATAATAATTTAGGTTGATATAATTATTATGCAATATTGTGTATGTAGTGCACAATATTTATTTAATGTTTATTAGTTACATTTATTTAATGTTTATTTACATATCTCATTTATATTTATTTATATAAGTACTTATTTTATTTATATTTATTTAATGTTTATTTACATATCTCATTTATATTTATTTATATAAGTACTTATTTTATTTATATTGATTTTAATTCGTTATTTATTAATTCGTCATTCTATTTATCTAATTATTTAATTATTTTAATTATTTTATTTTAATTATTTTAATTAGGTATTTTATTTTTATTATTTTATTATTTCATTTGTTTAATTATTTTATTTTAATTATTTTATTTTAATTATTTTATTTTAATTATTTTATTTTAATTATTTTATTTTAATTATTTTATTTTAATTATTTTATTTATTTAATAATATTTCATTTATTTAATAATATTATATAATTAGTGTTGTTAGCGTCATGTAAAATTATTAATGTACTGTAAATAAAATGAATAAAAGAATTAATGCCGATAAATTATTATTAATGTACTGTAAATAAAATGAATAAAATAATTAATGCCGATAAATTATTATTATTGTCACATTCATGAAGTGAGATTATTGATATATTACTTGCATATAATTTTTTTTACAACATGACTTATTAATTAACCAGCCAGCAAAGTGAGTGGGAGCTGCGGTGACTCTTGCGACAGCCGACGCAACGCTTGGATTGGGGGGTCATTGGTGACCTCGACCCCGTTCTCGTCCCGTCCGAGCAACCAGCTAGGTTGGCAGGTGGTGACCTGCGGGCCACGCTGGCGCAGAGGCGAGGTCAACAACGGCCCCAATGATTTCTACGGAATGAACGGAGCCTGCTACGGCCGGCTTGACCCCTGGATGTCCAACAGGTCATCCCTGGTGTATGACCCACTGCAGGACCAGGGAAAGCAAACGGAGACTCTGTACGGACGAGGGATATACTACTACAGGCTGGGCCAATCAGGGTTCTCAGCGCACATGACCAAGGTCAGTCAAGGGTCAAAGGTTGCCTCGATCTGATGCGTAAAACTGAAGACGAAAGTGGGCGGGGCATAAATAACGACGGGCGGGGCGTAATGGCTATGGGCGGAGCTTAACTTCCCCTGGCAACCATGCCAGGATGCTCAACAGTCAAGATGCCAATAGAAAATTGAATCAATAAGTGGGCGGGGCATAGATAACGACGGGCGGGGCATAATGCCAATGGGCGGAGCTTAACTTCCCCTGAAAACCATGCCAGGATGTCCAACAGACAAGCTGCCAATAGAAAATTGAAGCATAAAGTGGGTGGGGCATAGATAACGATGGGCGGGGCATGCTGAGAATGGGCGGAGCTTAACTTCCTCTGGCAAATATGATAATATGCCCAACTGTAAGCAAGATGCTAATATAAAATGTCAAAAATTGAAACCTAAAGTGGGCGGGATCGATGGGTGGAGCTTAACTCTACATGTAGCCAATCCTGGAAGTATGATGCCAATATAGTACGATTCATGTTCACAGGACGGAAGCCAGCTGGTTCTGGGCGCACCTGGGGTGTACGATTGGTCAGGTAAGGTCATATAATCTTCACTGTATACTGTACCAAAATAATGACCATTGTCTTTCAGGTACGGCGATCAGGTACCTGCACTTCGCTGGTGTGGCACTTCCAGCGCCGAGGTCTGTCAGGGCAGTAAAGCCTCCGCACACCCCTCCAAACTGGGAGGCGTCAAATTTAGCCGGTAAATTACGAATCACTTACACTTAGGTGGAGCAAACTTGCGCGCGCACATACTTTCCTCCCAATGGGCGGAGCAAGCCTGCGCGCGCATGAATTCTGCTGCACACGTCACTTTGGGGGGTGGGGCTGCCTTGCGCACGCACGTACTCTCCTTCCAATGGATGGAGCAAGCCCCCGCGCGCAGATATCATACTCCACACGTCACTAAGGGGTGGAGCAGCACACCTTGCGCAAGCACACTCTCCTCCCAATGGACGGAGCGAACCATTTGCCGCGGTGGAGCATACCTTGCGCGAGCACGTCCTCTCCCTCCAATGTGTGGAACAAACCTGCGTGCGAAGGAATCCTTCTCACTAAGGGGTGGACCATATACCGTATCTATTTGCGCGCGCACGTATTCTCATCCCAATAGGAGGGGCAAGCCTGCGCGCGCAGGAATTTTGCTCCACACATCACTAAGGGGTGGACCATGTAACTTTATTGCTCGCGCACGTACTCCCAATGGGCGGGCAAGCGTGAGCGCGCAGGAATTTTGCTCCGCACGTCACTGTAAGGAGTGGAGCCTACCTTGCGCACGCATGTACTCTCCTCCCAATAGGTGGTGCGTGCGCAGGAATCCTGCTGCACACGTCACTAAGGGTTGAACCACATAACTTATTGCGCGCGCACGTATTCTCCTCCCAATGGGCGGGAATAGCCTGCGCGCGCATGAATATTGCTCCGAACGTCACTAAGGGGTGGAGCTTACCTATACGCACGTACTATCCTCCCAATGGGTGGAGGACGCCTGTGTGCGCATGAATCCTGCTCCATAGGTCACTAAGGGGTGGAGATTACCTTGCGCGCGCACGTACTCTCCTCCGAATGGGCGGGGCAAGCCTGCGCGCGCATGAATATTGCTCCACACGTCACTAAGGGGGTGTAGAAACCGTGCTCCCAACCTAACCTAACATTCCTTACAGGTTACTCGATGACCTCAGGTCAAGTCCTGTCTTCAACATCAGTCCTGTTCATTCTGGGGGCGCCCAGAGCAGCCGCACTCAGGGGCCGAATCCTGGGCTTTCAGTTCCCCAGCGGAGAACGGTGGAACGAACGGATGACCTGGCGACTGCAGAGGGTCGGGTCACAGCTGGGCGAGGGCTTCGGGTCAGCCGTGGCAGCCGTGGATGTCAACAAGGACGGACTCGACGACGTGTTTGTTGGAGCCCCGATGCACGCGCTTCAAAACGGGGACGAAGGGAGGGTGTATGTGTATCTGAGTAAAGGTAACGGCCAGCTGGATGAGGTCAGGTCACTGGTGGGCAGCAGGTCACCCGGAGCCAGATTCGGCAGTTGTGTCATTGGCGTCGGGGATATCAACGGCGATGGGTACGACGACGTGGCGGTAGGAGCACCTTTCGAGGACAATGCCGGTGCAGTGTACATATACCACGGACACTCCAAGGGGGTCAGACAACGTGCGTCTCAGCGTGTGTTGGGATCTGCAGTCGCAGGTCCGACCGTCCGTGGTTTTGGAGCGTCGTTGGCGTCCGGAGACGTCGATGGGAACATGTATCCGGACCTGGCTGTCGGAGCGTACCTGTCCGGAGATGCGGTCATCCTGAAGTCGAGACCTGTGGCTGTGTTGACGCCGTACTTGAACGCGTCTGTGTCACGCGTCCTATTCAACGTCACGACCTTCCAAGTGGACGCGTGCATGTTGTACTCCGGGAAGTACCTGTCTAGCAGTATGGGTATGTCAGAGGTCACATTATTAGTAATGCCATTACCAGGTAGCTAATAGGGTATACCGGTACTTACAGCTATTCACGGCTGTCTTCGAGTGGACGTGATGGTAGCACAGCCCCGACTGACCATCCTAGGAGTGTCCGAGCACGACGACGCCAGCTCCGTACCGATCAGTCACAAACTGGACATTAATCAGCTAAAGTGCAAGTCGTACCGGATCTCCGTCAAGACCAACACGACCGACTCTAGTCTTCCGGTGTCGATGACTCTGACTCTGAGGGTACCCAATAAATCGAGAGGACCACCACCAACGTGCGAGGAGGACATGTCGAGAGAAACTTCGACGTCGGCAGCAGTGTCGGCACCGGACGGAGGCGTCGCAAAGCTCGAGCTGCCCTTCCTGCCACGATGCGACTCGGACGACAACGGTGTGTGTACGGCGGACCTGCAAGTCGTGGCTAAAGCCTTTGTGAACGCGTCCGGCTGGGTGCTTGGTACGCCAGGTACCTTCGAGGTCCTGGTGACTACGATGAACCTGGGCGAAGACGCGTCTGGCGTGGATCTGTACATGTCTGCGTCCGCATCGTTCGGAAGCTTGCCCGGACTGTGCCAGGAGACCAACGGTGTCCTGCGATGCCGGGTGTCCAACTCACTCTCCGCCAAGCACAACGTGTCCATATCCCTGAAAGTCGACGTGTCCAAGGTGCTACCTGGCACGAAACAGTTCACGATGAACCTGAACGTCACGTCGGCCACGGAGGACCTGAACCCGTCGGACAATACCCACACGCTCACGGTACCACTTCTGACAGAACCGGCCGTGGCCATAATTGGGTAATAAGACAATGTACTCACTTTCATCAGCTGATCTTTACTACGCGACGAAGTGACTTTTGCGGCCCCACCAGGCAGGGTCCGTTAGCGAGATAATTTTAGTTCATAATAGTTTAGTAATATAATAACAGTTAATAATGTAGCTAACATAGTTTAGTAACAATAATAATTATTAAGAGATAAAATAGCTAATGATAGACTGATAGTTAAACTACAGTAGGTCAGTAACAATAATAGCTAGTTAATAATATCTAGTTAATAATAGATGAAATTAGCTAATAATAGCTAGTTAATAATAGATGAAGTTAGCTAATAATAGCTAGTTAATAATAGATGAAATTAGCTAATAATATCTAGGTGAAATTAGCTAATAATAGTAAATATAGGAAATTAGCTAGTAATAGTAAATATAGGAAATTAGCTAATAATAGTAAATATATGAAATTAGCTAATAACAGCTAGTTAATAATAGTAAATATAGGAAATTAGCTAATAACAGCTAGTTAATAATAGTAAATATAGGAAATTAGCTAATAACAGCTAGTTAATAATAGTAAATATAGGAAATTAGCTAATAACAGCTAGTTAATAATAGATGAAATTAGCTAATAACAGTAAATATAGGAAATTAGCTAATAATAGTAAATATAGGAAATTAGCTATAATAATGGTAAATATAGGAAATTATTAGCTATAATAATAGATAAACTAGGTTTGTTAATAATAGTTAGTATAATAGCTAATAATCGTTACTAATAGTTTGGTGCATAAGTTAAGGTTTAGTTACAATTTTATATAAATACCGGTAATTAATTAATTCAGTTAAGATGTTAATTAAGTTAATTAGGTAATTTTAGTTAATTTTGGAGCTGGCTGGGCGCTTATTGTGGGTTATGTAACCACCAAAATTACTGTGCTTTTTGTGGCGCCCCAGGTCAATGAACGTTATTGTGGTATTGCCACGGCCAGTTGCGCTCCACCCCGACTCCGGCCACTTCGTCGTGTAGTAAAGTATGGGGAGGGAAATGGGAAAATATTACCAAGGAAAATTTAAGCATGGTCAAACAGAAACAAGTGCGGAAAAAAAGTTTGTGGCCAAAAACAAGCGTGGGCAAAGAAATATGTGGGCAAAAAAAAGCATGGGCAAAAAAAAGCATGGGCAAAAGAAAGCATGGGCAAAAAAAAAGCGTGGGCAAAAAAAAGCGTGGGCAAAAAAAAGCATGGGCAAAAAAAAG
>KZ538933.1:18406-39726 GCA_000934665.2 Catajapyx aquilonaris | reverse complement strand
CTCATATCTGCGTGTCGGTGGCAAGTTTTGCATTCCTAGAGTATTTCTTCACTCCTGGCTGGATTGCGTCTTCTTGACCTTTAATCCCACCTTCACAGTAGCACACTTTTAAAAAAATAATTTTCAGCGGCACAGTGCAACATTGCCTGTAGAGCATGGCCACCTAAATCTGTGCACAATCATTGTTGTGCCATTATTGTCTCACAACAATATACCCAAAAGGAAACACCTGGGGCGGATTCATCAACATGCGATTTTTTTACCGTGAAAAAATCGTATGCTGAATATCTCGTTTACATTGTTCAAGCACTTGATTATTCGAATTAGTTAAAAAGATGGTGTGTTTTTAGTGCCTTCGTCAATGTTGCTTATGGCTAGTTGGGCGGGAAGGGTCGGGGGCATGGTTATTGAAGACTCAGGTTAGGTCACTCCCCACCCACCCCCTGCCGAAGGATTACGCACCGGGTGGCCACTTGAGATCGCTACGAGACATTTCCCAAGGCTATCATGTGGCGACCCTACCGGACTAAGGCTGAACTTTACAGGTACGAAGGGGAGGGCTACATGCTGGCCCAACATGGCCGCCAGCGGCCATGTTGGGCCCCCCAATGTAGCCCTCCCCTTCGTACCTGTAAAGTTCAGCCTTAGTCCGGTAGGGTCGCCACATGATAGCCTTGGAAAATGTCTCGTAGCGATCTCAAGTGGCCACCCGGTGCGTAATCCCTCGGCAGGTGATAACGCCAGAACGTAGTATAAGTGTCCGTGGGCTGGTCGGGGGGCTGGAAACCTGGGTACGCGATACGACGGAAATACGTACAGCATGTTTACGTACAATATCCGTGGCAACCTTGCGATTCGTAACTATGTAACATGCCGGATTCATCCATATTTTTCTCGTAAATAGTGAAGTTCGTAGGTAGGTCGTAAGTCATCGTTTTTTTTGCCTCATGCAACAATAGGAGTAAACAGTGTCACCAAAAAAGAACAATGTTCAAAACAATGAACAAAACGATGACGTGAGACCTACTCTCCTAGGCGTGTATACGCTGAAAGATAGGCGTGTATCCACAAATTGGTCATGGTCCGTAGGTTATGTGGTATGCATCGTGCCCCTATACCCCTGACACGTACAGTACATTCGGTCCCCCATTACTTCCCACTTATTCACTATTTTCAACGCCCATTCCCCCTCCTCAGTGTTGATGGTGCATAGTACACGGAAGCCCGCAGGAGAGGGAAAATCGTGTTTATACCAAGTAGCCTACATGGTGAAAAGTTGGTGGGTCGTTTTTTATAACTGATATCGCCTGATAGTAGTTATTTTTGTAGCTACAAGCTTTGTAGCTGTATTTTTGTAGCTAGAAAAAGTAACTACTATCAGGCGATATCCGTTATCAAAAACCGACCCACGAACTTGGAACGCCCAGTATTTTCGGGTGTCCCGTTACGAATGTGGATCCAAAAAGTACACTATAATGTCATTTATGGCCAACCCTATGATAGCAGGATAGAGGAATAGCATCAGCTAGCTGCTACTGAGGCGCAGAATAGTTAGCCTATAGCTGTAACAGGCAGTAGCCATTATTTTCAGTAACAACAATATTTAGATTATTTACATAATGACAATTATTGCAAAGTAGCTGTTATTTCCAACCCACCGCTCCGACGCGCCGAGGGGCCCGGATTCGGGATGATCGGAGGATCTGGGGTAGCTATGTCATATTTAAAATATTTGCAGCCCGTCCTTTGACCCCAGATGCATCTTTTCCACCACACAGAGAAGGGAAAAGCCATGATGCATCTCAAAATGCGACGACGGGCGCACCGCGAACCGTCCGACCAGAGATCCGACACACGTAAACAACTTACAACACCTCTTGAGGTGCTGTATATCTTACGAGATTTTTAAATATTTCGTAGCAGTTACGACCCTTGGTGAATACGAAATAAAGAATTCTCGCAGCGGTTACTAAGGTCACGGCCGGTTACGACAAACATTTGACTTACGCCCTTTCATGAATCCACCCCCTGTAATATTACAAGTTGTTGGCTTTACAAGAACGAATATTACTGCCCGTTTCCATTTTGCCCTGAACCAAGATACTTTTCTGAATGAGAAAATGGCACAATTACTTATCGAAGGCTTCGATGTACAGGGTGTCCCACAAAGTCAGGAACCATTAGGAGTTTCCGGTTACATTGTTGTAGTGTATGGTTACTTTATAATTGATATTAAGGAGGTTGGCCCAGCATTGCCTTTCAACCTCCAAGGATAGGGAAGGAAGGAAGAAGCTGTGACCTATTATATGGAAGCGACCCCGGAATTATCCTAGAAAGACCGTGGAAAACCACAGAAAACCACGGTCAGGGTTGCCGGCCCCGGGATTCGAACCCAGGACCTCCCGATTAGCAGTCGGACGCCCTATCCACTATGCCAACCTGCTTCGGTTAGTGTATGGTTACTATGGTTACATATACATGTATATAATTATGGTAACCAGCACATACTACAACAATGTAATAGGAAAGTCCTATAGTTTTAGACTTGAGGGACACCCAGGGGGAAAAAATCGTACAGACGCTCACGCGCAGACGTCAAAGAGCGCGCCATTACAATAGGCCGGATCCAGCAGAGCTGCTTATTCTTTGGCCGTTTCGAGTTTGTCCCTTACATAGGGCAGTAGCTAGCAGACATCCATGGTGTTCTTATTTTGCAAACACTATCTGTTACCGCGGGAAAAAATATTATCTGGTGTTTGCACTGTGCATTGTGCAAACACTATCTGCAAAGGGTTAAGCTCTAGGCAGTCTAGGGGATAATAATGTAACTACAGTATGTGGTACTACTATTTCACAACATTATAATAATAATAATAATAATAATAATAATAATTAATAATTTGATACCCCATTATCAGCCTACGGGCTTTCCTAGGGGGGGATTTCCAGTCCCAATTTTTTGTCTGGAACTCTTCCATTTTTACTATTTTTCTCATCACCGGAATGAAGCAGGGAAAGGGAAGGAAGGAGGCGGCTGTGGCCTATATTACGGTAACGACCCCGGAATTATCCTGCAAGGACCATGGGAAACCACAGAAAACCATGGTCAGGGTCGCCGGCCTCCGGGATTCACAACATTATAAGTGCATTGTATTGATTCATAAATACTGTACAGAAAATCAAATAGGGTGCCTTCTCTGCTTAATATGGCACAGTAGCCTAATTATAATCCACATTAAATAGCCCCATTAATCAGTGGCATTCGAATGAGGACATCATCGGTAAACAAAATACTGTATGATGTCATCCAAACGCCACTGACAACACTATTGACGTCCACATTAACGGTGTTCCATGCAGTAGCCTGTCACACTCGGATGCTGCTTAATTCTGGGTAGAGAAAAGTCAGTACTAAAAATTTATTATCTGCGATATTGCAAGATGGTTTAAGATTAATTAGGGCCACAGATGCCGGATCTGTGATAACGCCTGAGAAGATGGCCGTAATTTGTTACTTAGGCCCATATACTTACAGTAATGCCTGCGAAATTCGTGGGATTGAGTAACCCCGGGTCGAGAGTGAGTCAAGGTTGAAACCAGGGTCGAGTTGGATCCGTATAACGATAAACAAAGGTGGGGTAACTCGACTCCGACTCCAGAACCGGAGCCCGCGTTTCCGGGAAGAAACCGCATTGCACACCTCTGTGGAGTTGTACATGTCGCTCAGAGACACTCCCGTGAGGTCTAACCGTAGCCTACCGTATCCTCGACCTCATCCGCGAGCTCTAAAACCCTTTTTAAACTCAACTCTGCCCACCATTGTCGAACGATCTCAATCCAGGCTGGCGGAGACAACCCTGTATTGAGCAGGGTTGACTCCAGATCCAACTCGACCCCAGGGTACGGGATTGCACTTCCATTAAGCGAATACTGAGTCAACCTCTTCTCAACTCAGAGTCAACCCTGACTCTGCGTTAGAAAATCTATTGGGTATACACTGGTCTTAGCACCTCAAAAAGTAAAATATCATGCACACTCTTGAAGATGGGCCTAAGGCCTGTGTACTTCGCTTCAACTGTGCCTAAAGATATTTCACGAACCTGCCACACGATTCGTAGTTACTGCGTGAAATTAACCTTCCAGGCATCTCTAAAAAGCTGCATTTTTCATTCTTACTGGCAAGTTTGGTAGTTAGAGCTGAGCTTTTCAAATAAGTAGCCACTGTGAGACGAGTAGGTCACCTCTTTTCCCGTAGGCACCAGAAATTTTGTCGAGTGCAAACAAATGCAAGGGGGGAAAGGTATTTATCTTAGCCAGATGATGGAGGCAAAGGCGGAAGTAAACCCGGATTCTCTTTCCTCTTGCTTCACTCTGGCTAAGTCAACACGAATAATAATCCATCCCACCAGTAGAATTCTCTCTGATGCTCAGTTCAGGTGACCGGTTTCAGTTCCTTTTTAAAAGTTTGCTACTGCCCTAACAGGTGGTTCTAATAAGCAAAAAAAAATCATGGCCTGCACTCTGGCTGACGGCCATTTTTTATATTGGAGGTCAGTGAAATACTGCGGATAAGAGAGTGCAACATGACTGTAATACTTGCAGCACTTAACTACAGCATGCTGAGGTACCCGTCTCTCTGTTCCATTCATATCTGCTCATTAAGATATCATGCGTTGATTTAAAACCGGCGAGGCGTGACCAAAATAATGTTCTTTATACACTACTCGTATAGTAGAGGGGCAAGGAGACTCCTTCCACATCTGAAGCCCCGCTGGTCCCATTTTATATCATTTAGATTCTTACATATGTCAATGTATTTTATTATAATAAATTATTTGAGCAAAACACTTTCATAACTGCTTATGGAGATCTAGATTCTTCATGAAATTAACACACTTAGACCTGGCATTTCAATGATTTTCAAACTGAATTTATGGTGGCAAATAATTTTAGCTTATGTCTACCTTATCCCTTGTTATATACATAATAATAATTTTCCTCTAAATTGTCTCGTATTTATTTACCCTTTATGATCAAATTTAAGTAAAAGTGAAATAACTTATTAGCTTGTCGTTATATGGGCTTCACTTCCATTGCGTAATGATTAGTGCCTTACCAGTGCGACTGTGGTATACCTTACTGTTTTCTTCCTTTGTAATGTTCACTACAAAGCATCACCCCTTCTATACCCTTACTTTTGACGTACGATGTTCAGACAGACCATTTCGCGCAAATTTTTGCACATTCAAGACTCCCTCGTATGCTGGGGGAAAAACTGGGAATGATTTCGATGAAGTCGCCATATTTAATTGTGCGAGTGGCTCATTGGTATGGTGGCACTTCAATGGGGGAAAATATGGCCACAAAGAGCTGAATCCGGAATAGGGGGTTGAAGGAAAAGAGAAAGCGACCGTTGACACATCCATCTTCCCGAGGAATTATTCCCGTTTCCTCCGCCTCTTCACTCCCTTTTCCCCCTTCCTCCCCCTCTCCCCCCTCACGAGAACCATTCCGAATTCAATCTTCGTTCTGTTCCCGAGATGAAACGGAGGGAAACATTTTCTCTCCGAGTGAGCTTAGATGAAACTGCTTCAGGGAACAACTGCCTGAATACTTGCTGGCTGATTTGCTCTACAGCCCCAACCGGAATTTCTATGCGGGGATAGATAGACAGGAGGCAAGACTATATGGATGGGGAGGAGGTGGAGGAGGAGGACGGGATCATTGCTAAGCTGAGGGATAAGCCTATTTACTTTTATTTCTATCCCACTCTAGCCTGTGGTCTCGCTTTTCAGCTTGTGTTAACAGAGTTGAAATGTTTCATCCTGTGCTTCCATGCAACCTTTGTGCCTCTTGTGCTGTGCCGGTTGAGTCGTTGGCAGGAGACATAAATATAAATGCACCAGAGCCATTTTATATACATCGGGTTGTGCTGCAGGGAATATTGTGAATTAAGTCCCCTACAATTCAAGTATGGTTGGGGGGCATGGTGGCCTAGTGGCTATGCTACTGGCCAGCCAAGCGGAAGGTCCGGGGTTCAAATCCCGTCCTCGTCACCTCTGCTTGGTCGGGTCTTTTTCCGCTTTTCACCCGACATGTCCGGGCAGAATTGCACTCCCTTCTCTGCCCAGGGCCAAGAGAAAAGGTCTAGTATTGAAGAGGGTCTGAAATGACTACTTAAGAGCGGCCTCCCTTGGGAACCTCCCCCCCCCCCCTAAAAGGGCCCTATCACGGGGTAATACAAACAAACATTCAAGTATGGTGCTCTACTCAGAATGATAAATAAACAACGAGCAATAATTATTACACCAGAGTACTCTCTGATCAGTTAAATTTTTGAGAAGCGATTGGCAAGAGCCAGGTATCTCAAAGATTTTTTTCATTACCCCACTTAGGGAGCTACTTACTCCTTTGGGGGGGGGGGGTGGATTACCACCATCAGGATTGGTTGGAGCGTGTTAAGAAGGCTCTTATTAGTTTACTCCAAGGGTAGGTGGGAGGGGATGTGCAATGTGCATGTGCGCTGTCGTTGAGTGGTCATTTTGTGACCTCCCCCGGGTGGATTAGTCTTTAGGATATTTCCACCCGAAATGAAGCCTGAGATGGCCAAACTCTGCACGGATAAAGGTGGGAACCCCGGGTGGGGATTGAACCCGGGACCTTCATATCCGTGGGCGCGCGCGTTACCGCTGCGCCACTTCATCTCCCCTGCAAAGATTAATATTTACTGTAGCACTCCTCCATCTAGGAGCTTTGCTCCCAAACACACCCACACACCCATCATTTAATAACGTTCATACCTTAAATAATAAGTGATTTTCATATTGCATCAATGGAACATTTTGAATGAAACAGATAGAGAGCGACAAGTCACATCATTTGTTGATGTATGACAAAGGTGGTAATAGCAATTACGCAAAATACTATCTTTTTGAGTAGCACGCTTGTATCTCACCATAACTTTAGGTCATTGGAAGCAAAAATGAGCTCACATTCGTATTAGTGGAAATGTTTCGGACCATCCTGGTGCTCGAGTGTTCCTTCCAAGTAAGAACTAAACAGACTAATCGAAGGCGCATTCCTCCAGTAGGGTCCAGTGAGCTACATTTCCACCAATACGGATGTAGGAAAACTTGTACTCACATTTTTTCCCAGGCCTAAGAAAAAAAGCCTAGCATTTTATAAGACCCAAAACGACACTCTCCTTCCACTTACGTAAATAGAAACTGAACGATAGTAATGCAGACTAGGCCTAATCATTGGCCAGTATCATACAAGTCAATAAGGTAGAACGAAAAATGTTAAGGGATTAACCAGTATTGGGGTAGACAACTAGACACATTGATCTGTCCCTATAGACACACGCGACAGCACACATTGCAGACAAAGCAGGCAGAACTTGGGGGGACCCATATACAGAAGAAAATTCAAATGTCACATAACAGCTGACGTCAAATGTCTGATACGCGAAGGATGGCGCAATGGATAACGTGTAGTAATAATGAACTTTGTGCTCTTATGCCTCTAAGAAATCGGCTACGCTGCGCTGCCCCATCATCTCCTGCATATAGTGGTATACATATAGTGGCATATAGTGGTGTGGCCAGGGACAACAGTCTGACAACAGACAATTCAGTAACATGAGATGACTTTCCCGCTCCCGATCGTCAACCGCGTGGTGGCGTAACCAGGGACATGTTTTATCAACAACTCAGTCTGTTTTTACAACAAATGTCACCCAATTCCCTTCCCTTCTTTTATCGGCGTCCATCTAATCAATGCTCCAAATTTTATGTACAGTGTCATGTGAGATAAAGAAACAGCAAGGCATTCTTGCTGTTTCCCTCTTTTGCACCCCTTGAGAATGAATGAATGAATGAGTGTCTTTAATGGCGGAGATGATCAGTATAGTACCGTATGTGACTATTGTGCACGGTAGGCTATTATTTCTGAACAATTCCAGGACACGTCAATAATAATATTCAACGAATTCAATATTGCCACTATTTTGCCTATTTGTGAAAACACCTCATAACTACATATGTAAGGAATCACTTTGTTATATTTTTCCTGCCTAACTGATGTCCAGTGACCATGTAACATGACTTTTCAAAGGAAAACGCATTAGTATCTAACGAGGTGTCTCAAAGGGTTAAATAATTACGCAAAATAATTATATAGAAACGTATAAATGCTGTTATTTGGGTATGGAATTGTTAGTGTAGAATTCCAAGTGCATCTGTAACGAGAATACTAAATTCTGGCACTCAAAAAGGATGTGGCCTGAATGGAATAAGACGTGTTCCTCGCCCATTAGAATTTTTGAAAATGAGTGAAAATGAAGCCTAATTTGTAAGATTCTCCTTTCCAGGAGTGCATCATTGCAACGAACGATTCCAATTTCCACGCGCCCACTGATACAATCTCCTCAGGCGCAATCGAATCACAAAACACGTTTTGCATACCCCACTCTCCCCACCCTTTTTTAGAGGCTGAGGTGTGCATGGGGAAGGAGGGCAGGAAAGCTCCATTCTGTGTTTCAATCCACGTGCTTTCATTAGGTAAAACAGCAGCTGTGGGAGGCCTAATCCCCCAGGGGGGAGGCGGATCCGGGCGCAGAATTGCTGTGGTTTGGCCTGGCTCAATAACGAGTTAATCCCCCCCTCCTACCCACCACCCGTCTACGCCTCTTCCCACCCCCTCCCATACCAGGCCTTGTTAAAATAATAGGCCTATTTATCTTCTGCGGGATGCCTCCAAGTAGCCCCACTTTTCTTAGGGTGCCCAAATAGGATTAGAGATTGGTCGTTTTCAACAATGAGCACGGGAAAAATTATCGACTCTATCGGAGACAGGGACGATGCCTCTTTTCAAGACATTTCTATAGTTGAGTTGAGTTTTTATGATGGCATTTACTCAATTCCTGGCTGATATAGGAAAAGAGCATAATTCAGATCTATTTGTACTCTATTGATAATAATTGATTTCTTATCTTAATATCGCCTGCAATTGTATAGGAAATTGACTCTAACATATTTACTGTAATATTCCCTGTAAAATATAAGGATATTAGTAATTCCAGTTACAGTGTGAGTTTGCACTATAACATTTATTTACTCTCCCCCTTATCTCGTGCAGAGTTGGGTCGTCTCTGGCTTCGTCTTGGGTAGAATCTCCGCTAGACTAACCCACCAGGGGGAGTTCACAAAATGACCATAGATCAGACATTGCACTTCCACATTGCACATCCCCTCCCAGTCACCCTACCCGTGGACCCGGGCACTTCGCAATGAGGTCCTGATGTATACTAATGGTATATCATAAAGGTCCGTGCTACATACCTCGTAAGCATGTCGCACTACCCGGATTGTTATTTTTATATTATATACACATTAATTTACTCCAAAACATACGGCCGGTCTTGAGAAATAAAAGTGCAGAACTAGGAGTAGTGCGTAGTAGTGAATACCAAATATAACGCGGTGGATCAATAATAGACCAATTTTAGTTTCAGTCGTCAAAGATGCGCTTACCTATAGCTAGTGCGCAGGCCGGAGGAGCCTGAATGATGAACAAACCTTATGGCTCTAATAGATAACCTGAATTTTGATACTACTCTGTACATGTACTTAGCAGCAACCAAGTAATCATAACTATCATTATGACTTTTGAAGCACTACACACGGAAAAATGGCCGCGTCAGGTGACACGCTATGGTAGTCAGGTGACGATATCCAGTTTGACTCGCCAAGCAGAGTCAGTTCACTCTCCAAACAAGTCGCCTGACACCTCAGGGGGGGTCAAAGGACCACCCCTCCCCGAACTGCTTTGACTATCCTGGCGGGTCCACTGATGACCCTGGGGAGTCCCTCGACCATCCTGGCGAGTCAAAGGACACCCCAGAGGAGTCAAATTACTCACAGGGTCATCAGTGGACCCGCCAGGATAGTCAGAGCAGTTCGAGGAGGGGTGGTCCTTTGACCCCCTGAGGTGTCAGGCGACTTGTTTGAAGAGTGAACTAGCTGACTCTGCTTGGCGAGTCAAACTGGATATCGTCACCTGACTACCATAGGGTGTCACCTGACGCGGCCATTTTTCTGTGTGTATTGTACGTAAATGTAGTGTGCATGGTGATGCCTCAGGTATATACCATCACTTCCAACAATGGGGGTTGGGGTATAAAGAATATATCAGTGGGAATGCGCATGAGCTATTCGAGAGACTCATCCGTGACGTTTTACCCCCAACCCCCATTGTTGGAGGTGTCCGCGTAAGCGGTTTACCACTCTGAATAACACGCCATAAAGCAATATTGAACTTCTGACGTTGGTCATTAGGCGTGAAAAGCATGGGCAATCATGCACCACAAAGTTCAGAGTAATGTGCGAAATAAATTTCATCCAAATTTTTCATGGCTATTTCTGCAAAAATCCTCATTAATTATACATACTGCATATTATTTTTGAATTATCGTGTTCTGGTTATAACCAAACGAACACCGTTACAATGAGCTTAAATATCTATGAAAATCCCTTTTGGCCAGGATCAATAATGGATTCATTAGTAGTGGTAAAATTTTATAAGATTTTAAAATATGCAGTATTTGACCCGCAAAATAAAGAAAGGCTCACTCTTAACGCCTCATTATACCTAACCACATATAACTTAGTTGCTGTTCTTTGGCGAGTGGTCGGACCTAAAGCTTCGGCCCACGTAAAGTTTCATCTGGGGTAAAGTATAGGATATTCCCCGGAAGAGCGAAGTTTTGCTGGCAGCATTTCTCCTCGGGGGCCTGGCCCCCCTCCCTCCCCCTCACCCCTCCCACCCCCTTTCCCCGCAAAAATGGCGTCGTGGCTCACCTAAATCAATTCCCCAGCCCAACTTCGCATTCGCCCCCAACAAAACCAAGAGTTACGGAGCCTACGTCCTTCCCGTCGGGAGATTCGTCCTTTTGTCCCCAACAACCTAACACAGGAGCTACAGTAGGAAGGAGACGCCCAAATAAAAAAAAATGCGGAGGGGAGACCGGAGTATACTGGGAAAATAAAAGCCCAGTTGACAAATTGAATGTGGACTTGTGAGGGTCACAAGTTTGTTGCTAAAGTGCGCACAAATTATGTGCATCTCATCTTTAAAGAGTTCTGTTTAGGCCCAGCCAGATGTTGAATCTGTTTACTCCTGCTGGAGCAGCTTGGAACTTGAGGAGTTTCGCCCGTTCCTACTCTTAAAGCCACTTAATATTGTACTATTTGGTATCACAATGAGGAAACAAGTCCTTACTACACTGGACCACTGCTTGATAGACTCTATTAAACATTATTTACACTATTGAGACTATAGCCGCCAAGTATTCCAAACTGAGGAGGAGGCATATCATCTCAAATCTGAGGTGCCCAGTTCAATCCCCGGATTTTTCCATGTAAGAAAGACTTGAAATGGGTGTTTTCTGTGCGTCGGGGTTTTCTCGTGGTCTTGAATTTCCCTACCGATTTGCACTAGTTGGATAATAAATAATTAAGTCACCAATATTAAAGATGTATATGCACAGAGAGTGGAAGCGTGGAATCTCCTACGTCAATAAGGTGATACACCTGTGCCTGAGTGCACCTCTCTCATTACCGTAACACCTTAATTGATCAATTAAGTTGGAGCATCCCATTCAAAGGCAGGGTTAGGTATTTCGGCAAGTTGGGCCTCAAAAATCAAAATCAAAACATTCATTTCCTATAGGTGTTGTAGCTATATTGAATCTCGCCAGAAAGGTGGCGACTAACACCTGGCAAGTATGTACTATTGTACAGGGTGTTCCTTACTAGTATGGCTAGCGGCAGTCAGGGTTTTCCTTGGCCCAAACCAAGTCTAAAATGTAGGGGGGAGAAATGTCGAGGGACCAATCTGTACCGAGATATAGACGACCCGAAACATTGGCCTACCCCTAGACACAGGCGGCAACACACACGACGCCTCTTTGTAGGGAGATCTCCTGGCAGAGGACACACGCGCCTTACAGGGGTTGCCTAGGGAGCAGGATATGGGCGTGATTGGGATTTTGCAAGATCACCTCTTTCGCAGAAGCGATCATCACACCCATATCCTGCTGCCTCACCTAGGCAACCCCTGTAAGGCACGTCCATCTGCCAGGAGATCTCCCTACAAAGAGGCGTCGTGTGTGTTGCCGCATGTGTCTATAGGGATAGGCCAATGTTTCGGGTCGTCTACCTCGGAACAGGTTGGTCCCTCGACATTTCTCCCTCCTACATTTTAGACTTGGTTTGGGACAAGAAATACGCTGACGGCCGTTGGCCATACTACAGTAGTAAGAAACACCTTGTATAGGTAAGTACAGTAGGCTATCGGCAGAGAGACGAATTAAACTAAATGATGATGGAAAGACATAGGTGTAACATTAGAAAAATTCGGAAATATGTGATTCATTGGTGAATAGCCTATTTGGATGAATATATCAATGAATGACATACCCGGGTACCGTAAGTTTTCTGCTCATATTTCTACTAACAACCAAAGTTTTCTTTTCTTACCCTCCTAAATGTTGAAACTTTTAGGATTTTCTAATTCTGCTTGGCCTATAGTGCTGTGAAAACATCACCTCTGCTGCTAATTTTCACGTCAAAATACGAGCTAAATGCGACATTCTGAAGCCACAACACCTTCAGCCGGTCGCGGGTCGCAGGTCCCCGGTCGCCGCGACTGTAGCGCGCTCTAGGGTGGCGCGAGCAAGTAGAATATGACCTCACACGTTTTGAATTCGATTTTGAGTAGCAATTTATGAATCAAGTTTAATCAATCATTTACATATCACTGATATCAGTCGCGACGACCGGCCAGCCGGGACCGGATGCAGGTGTTGTGGCTTCGGAATTTCGGCTTGTATTTTGACCCTGCTAACGTGAAAATTAGCAGCAGAGGTGATGTTTGCACAACACTATAGCCCAAGCAGAATGATAAAATAAAATAAAATTCAAAATTTAGGAGGGCAAGAAGAGTTAGTATGGTTGTAAGTCTGATACCTTGTCACCGGTTGGTCCCTCGACATCTCTGTCACCTAAACTTTTGGCATGTTTTGGGCCAACGAATACACTGCCGGCTGGAAGTTCCACTTGGATGAAACACCCTGAATATTCTTTCCTTTTTATCCTCCAATATGCAAGTCTTCAATGTAAATGCATATATACATTCTTGAAGTACAAGGTAGTGCTTATTGAGAGGTCGTATCCCTCTGGTAATGTCATTTGTTCTTTGTATTGATCCAGGGAGAACCGATCTATGGAAGCGGATCCCTCCATCAAAAGACACCAGCTTTCTATGCGTGAATCCGCTTATTGTTCGCCATCACCCTATTTGCACCAGCGGGATATAGAAGAGCCCGTGAATTTAGGCTGTGACCCATCTTGACCCCCCTTGTTCCCTATTCTAAATCCACCACCATTCTCTCGAAGGCAGGGAGATTGATCACCTGGCAACACACATACTGCTCCTGCCAAATTTCAATAATTAGTAAGAGCCGTGTTACGAATATTATAAATACAAGTAATTTCATACGATAGATTCAGAGTCAATATTATCAATTCCATGCTGGAGATTATCGTGGAATTTACAGGGTGTTTGAAAAATAGATTACCAGTGTGATAGGGTGGTTGAACCGGTTCAGGTCAGTGCACAGTTGTGGGCGTGTGCATGACTAAAACTATTGAACTAATTAATGGAAAAATGATTATCAAACGGAATATCGAGTGTTGTTAAATAACACCTGAAAAACACTTTATGAGGCACACTAGAGGGGCTATCCCAGATAAACAACTTTGGTGGAGGGAACATTTGGCCTCCGGCGCCCGGCTTGGCGCCAGCGAGGCCCAACTCTTCCTAAACAGCCATGGCTGCAACATTTCTGCCTCACTTTCGCATTAGTCTCCGTACAAAAATTGGACCCGGACATGTGTACAAATTGACAAAATAAGGAACACCAATCAATGCAGGGCTAGCACCTATAGTATAATCCCACGAGTGCAGCAACCAGTAGAGCCAGCCCCACCCACTTCTCTTCCCACAGGAAAGTTGTTCGGATATGGATTATTTCTGGCACCAAATTGGGGCACCGGAGGCCATAAAATTATGTCTCTAACAGATTACATATCGTACATATCCTGGATATTCCATGCTTCATCACGAGGAATGTCGGTGTTATTTAATAACAACTTGTATGGGCTAAGCTCCACTGCAGATGAGAACAATGAAATCCCCATCAGTCATCATTCTGGATTTTCTAAACATTTTCACAGTGAGGCGTAATGGCGGTGTTTGCGAATAGAACTTAACGCAGTAATGACAAAATATTGGCATATTTGACTTAAAGTGTTCAAGATTATTCCCTTATAATGGCCTCTACACCAATTTACCATAATCACTTCAGGAACATAATTTGATATTTAACAGCCAAAAACAGTTCGCGGAAAATCCTCTAGTTGGGCGCTAGTGTCGGTTTGACCTCGGGGAAGGGTGGAAGGTTAGGGGAGGTGACTGATGAGGGTCGGGTTGGTTCAGTTGGTTTGAAAAAGGGATTGTAAAAAGGGTAAATTGTTTTATTACTGAGGAGGCCTTGGGGGAGGGTTGGGTAGGCAGACGACCTGGTGGGGAGGGAAGGGTCACAGGGCGAGTGTTACGGATTAGTCACACGGAGATAAAAAAAGGTTTGTTTTGAAAGCACAAATGAATGAATCAAGTAGCTGCAGACCTGAAGGAACCGATATGTCACAGTCGTCGTTAAAGACTCCATGCAACATTTTTCGGTAGTTATTAATTTGATTTCCAATAAATTTCAAGATAACCGAAATAATTCTCTGAAAAGGCTGATTTCCCGCCCGGCCCAAATTTTGGAATACGAAAGGGTAGGAGAAGGAATGGGAGAAACAATCCGAAAGACTGATATAAACTTTGAATAGAAGAAGGATTGGTTTTTGTGGTGAGAGTCACAAACATGTGATGGGGGGGGNGGGGGGGGGGGGGCGTGGTAAGTTATCAGTGGAACGAAAATTCCACCAACATTTTCTTGCCTTAGAAATCAGTACAAGAAGAGCAAAAATTCGGGACACATTCACTTATCGTGGGATTATTGCTTCTCTTCAAACTGCTTGCTGAGGTCAACAATCCACAAGTTCTACCCATACTCCCATCTTGAACTGTAGACTTGAGTAGTGGCTCCCCCTGTACTACTGTATAAAGTATAGCGGGTATTCTATTAGCCACGAAGCGCTTTATGAAGGTACCGAGGTGGATGAATTAATTTTATAACGCATTTAATCCGTTATACTGTACTGTACGTGTGTATGGAGTGCCAGCATGTATGATATCATTAGTCCTGCTCAAAATGTTCACAAACAGTATTTCTGCAGTCTGAACAGCGGCAGTTCCCAGGCCCCTTCCGGTCAAATAGAGGATGATGGTAATCCGAGTATATAAGAAGGGTACAGTTACAAAACGCATATTCAGTAAATAAGTGAGCAGCAGCAGAAAGGGCGGAGAGGGCATTCATGATTATAAATTGGAGAAGTTGCCTCCAACAAACATCCCGATAATGGACGGAATGAATACAACCGCCAGTGGAAAGTATTTTTGTTTCCGGTCAACGAATCTGACTCCGGCCATTTCGATTGTGGGTGGGTGGTGGGTAGGGCCAGCAGAGGGGGGTAGGAAGAGTCCGAATTTTCCCAAGCCGAGCGTGTTTAGTTCAGTTGCTCCAGGCTGAGATCGATGTTTTCGGCAAACCTCGACCTGGGATGCTGCAATTTCAGCAGCGTAAAAAGAGAGGATAAAAAATCAATCCACCCACCTTTTTAGGGAAGGAGGGAGGGAGGGAGAGAGGGAGAAGTGTGGTGTTTGGGGAGGTGTCCTCAAGTTGCAAGCCGGCCAACTCGTCCAATTGGATCGAGTGGTTTTGTTGTCACTCACGCCCTGGGCCAGTTGGTTAATATTCAAGAGGTATTCGGCCCTAACCGTGTTTTGAGGCCAGGCCTTCATTAACGATAGTGACACTAGACTGATGCACGGCCGATTCCTATACCGCCCACATGTGTACGGGATATACGTGCCACATTAGCCACAGGGGGGGACACCCTACATGCCACATTCTGGGAATTTGCATTGGAAATAAGGGCAATCGATGCATTTGTTCATTTCGCTACACTGTTAGTCTAAGTCAAAATCAAGAAAAATTGCTACGTGCATTAGAACAATCAGGCACAGTGTCCTGAGCACAAACAAAGCAATCAAATTTGCCCTCTCCCTCTTTCCCAATCTCAATCCATACATCTTCCTTCCCGTTATCCCAGTCCCCAGTTAGGCTAACACAAAATTACCGTTGCTAGATAATAATCCCAGGGAAATGGGCCTTCCTGTGATCGTCTCCTACTGGTCACAACCTATCAAAGCGGTGGCCAAGTGATCGCTGATCAACTGTTTTCCTTCATTTTTTGTAGTTCCACAGCGTGTATTGGTTTGAGCATCGCGGAAACCTCGGAGTAAGATTTACAATCGGAAGTAACGACGTACCTTGGGCATGAAGAATAATTATTTGCAAGTCTGGAGTTGTGCGGGGGACAGCTACGGAAGCCATTACAGCCCGTCTCCAGAGCTGCCTTGTCTTAATATTCGCGACGGAGCTCGTAAAACACGACTTGAGGCGCATAAAGGAGGGGATTCGGGCGAGCTAGGGGAAGGGATGGGGATAGGGGGAAACTTTCCAAACGGGTTTTCCAGGGGGTGAGCGAGTTTGCTCGTAAAGTCAAGTAAAAAGGGCCCAGGGTCCATCCTACTGTGCATAACTCGCTTGCAAATTCATGGCCAACATTTTAATCGGCGGACACATGTCGCCTCTCGCAGCTGAAATCGGAAAACAATACTTCATTTCCTAAAAATAATGTAGAAGAGCAACAATAATGGCAGTTTAAAAAAATAAACTCTGGGGACTGGGCCTACGTTACAAAGATAAGCCTCTATCTGCCGGAAATATTTTATAACATGAAAGTTGTGAAATATGCATTAATGGGCAGAAAAAATGGAACATGCGAGGGATCCCACAAATCAACTTTCGTATGCATCTTTACTGTATCAGTAAGTTACAAACCAGCCATAACATTGTCTACCCTGAAGGTTCTCCGATTCTATAAAACTGGCATCTCTGTGCGAGTCAGTCAAATGTGAAAGTACACTCTATAGCACTCTGAACTTTACAAAAAGTAATGTGGACTCACTGATATTGACAAGGATGTTCGCTTGTTAGAAAGGTTTAGTAATTCATGTACACAAACGTGAAAGGAAAAAAAGCAGTGAATCATCCCCGTAGCACAGTATATGACGTGGGAGTTTCCATATGCTCTAACTCTCAGAGTGCAAACATGCAAAGTGGTTGGCCCTCATAATGACGCGCATATCATATTTTGTCATAGAGAAAACTTGGTGGCTTTAGTAAAAATATCCCCTGTTGCGATTTTATTTCCAGCCAGACACCCCACGATTAACCTACTTTTTTGCCATTACATCCAATATTCTGGTTGAGATGAGTTTTAGGACACAAGGTCGCGTGTCAAATTGCTTAGGGCCTCTTACCCGGCTTAGAAGATCAAGTTTTCTTCCTTGAAGCCAGTTTCTCTTCGGATGCATAATGCGAGATTGAAATACTTTGGATGTGAAGCAAAGCAAACCAGTCGAAGCCAAAGCCCATAAGTCGTAGTAATTGCTCCGTTTCCGGGGGCAACACGGGAGTTATATATTTTTGCCCTTTCTTTCTCTCTCTCTCTTTTTCCTTGTGGAGTTAGTGCTGGAAAGTGTGCAGCGGACGGATTGGCGCGCTCGGCCCATTTCCCCAGCTAACTTTCCGGCTATCAATTCCCCCCGAATACTTGGTGAAAACTTCAATGGAGCGATTCGGCCAGATGGAGCTCGCAGATCAACGGCCAAAAACTCACGACCCCCAAGATTTTTTTTTTTCTTTTGTCGATGCCGCGGACTCTACAGTATATACCCACCTGCGTCTCTCTTTCTGCAGCGCCGCACTCCAAACGAGACCCGGGGTCACTTTTTCACGGCCTGTCCTCCATTTTGAGGCACTTTCTTCCCCAGCGCCATTTTATTCAGCCGTTCAAGTCGACGGCCAAAGGCGCGTATTGACACCTGCTGCAATTTAGGGTCCTAACTGATGTCCCAATGCTTAGGATCGCCTGGAACTCAGACCTAACCTGGGCCGTTTCCTGGACGCGAAAACGGAACTTCTGAAAAGCCTTCTGAAACAGAGTTGCAAGCCCCCCCACAAATTAATCTACTACTGTGATGTTATCGCACTTTTGCGACAGAGGCGATGAGACGGTGAACTCGGACATGACACTCTAACTTTCAAATATCAAAATGATTTCAGTGCCTTTTAACAACCCACACAGTTCAAGGGTCAGAATTTAAAATCATTAGAAGTTTCCTCCTAAGTTATGCGATTACAATATCCACATGGCCAGCAAGCCTTGGCAAATTCTATCATGTATTATACCAATTCGGGCGATGTCGCATGAATCAGTAGTACTTCACAGTTTAAAGAGTATAGGCCCATAAGGGAAATTCTCAAATTATGCATAATATCCATAACTCGTAGCCATAGACATCCTCCCAATGCATCCTCCCCTTACTCTTTGTTGATTCAACTGTCGTAAGAGCATATTCTCTATCCGAGGCTCCCACCCACGCCGATAACTGAGGCAAGACGCGGAGTTGTCCTATGCCATGACACAAGGTAACTCGGAAATTACCATAAGCAAGGCATGACGGTGGGTGTCCGGAGTACGCCGTATTCAGATATAGCGGCATTATGCTTCAGCCTCAGGATAGAGAATAATCAAGGCGTGTTTAACATGGGAGCATGTCATTACAGAAGCCATTGTAAGAGTATAATTGATTACAGTTGAAAATGTCATAAATCGCTATTACGTACTTCTAAAACAGGCCCAAAATATATGATGAGCCTACTACACAGACCTACACGACTATTCGCACTGCTATATGAAACAATATATTGTGTAGCTTACACTGCGCAGTATTATTACACTCATCGCACAGAAATATAATCGGGGAGACATGCGGTAACATCGCATTGGCATGCCTTGAAATTAATGTAAACAGTATAAACTTCCAATCAAGCCTTATTCGGTTGGGGATCATAATTTACACCGACAAAGCAAAATTCTCATGTTGTTGTCCCAAAAACTTTAATTATGCAATAATTTTCCTATGACTCTGATGATTCGTTGACAACATGCACTTCGGCGATCTTCATTATTGTCACTAGGCTGTCACAAAATTCGTTGCGCTCTGGCATTTATTTTGCAGAGTTACTAAAAAATGTATACTGCAGCCTGTTACAAGCCAACGCAACGGATAAAACACTCTTAACTTTTTTTTTGCAATTTTTGATTTCCGTCGTCACTTATGTTCTAGGTCTAACGTACAGCACTGTGGCCGAAGTTACTCATCGTTCACTTCACGTAAAGGAATAACAAGTGTTTTTCCGATGTAAGTTTTATACTTGATGGCATTCTTAACTTTAAATCGACTTGCCATCGTGCTGACCATTAGATACGAGGAGAATAAATTCACCAAATTTTTAAAATATAACTGCTGAATTTGCATCACGTGGTCGTCAATTCTTATATTGTAAGGGGAAGGGATTCAATCGTACCAATTCTTATTAGGTATTACGTTTACCCTTGGCACACAGACAGAAATACTGTATAGTGAGTCATTTTGCTAATTATTCTAATCCATGGATGCCAAAAATGTAAACAAAATCAGTTTTCCAATAAAATTGCTTTGAAATTCGTGCATTAAAATTTCATACATATTTAATTCCATCTTGTCACAAAATTATTTACTGTATAAGAGTATGACCTTCGAATTTTCATCCCCCCCNCCCCCCCCCCCCCCCCCCGGTCATTTGGGATGATCATGTGGACATTCTTGATGGCTAACGAATTTCCAATGGCCGAGATTCGAATTGTTGACGTTTCACTTGTCGGCCTCCTTTCTATGATTGCCATGCATTAATAATCCCTCCGGTCTATTCTTCTCGTCGCTAATAGATTTCCGGTAAGTGAAAGAGAAGTGTTTTGGCTGCGGTCCAAAGTGAGGTGGCGAACTCGACCCTAACTGACCCCGGAAAGTCCATCTTGGATCGGAGACGTGTGAAATGAAGTCCTAATGGAGCCATTTTTCCTCCTAATGTGCGAATTAATTTCACCGCCATCTGAGCTTGCTGAAGAATGAAGTCTTTCCTCTATCTTTTTTTTTTACCCCCCTTCTTTTAAACCTCCTCCACTCCCTTCCACGTCGTTATTCTCCCTCGATTAATAGGCTTAGATTAGGTCCCCCGGAAACTAGTGATGAATTATTTCTCTTCCTTTAATCCCGCTTTAAATCATGATATACTGATTTAGGATTTTAATACGGTTCGGCAAATTATTCTTTCGCGATGGAGGATTCGCCTGAAAGTAATAGTTTCCCGGGACTCTCCCGATATTAGGCAGGAAGGATACTATCACGCATGTGCGATAACTTGTGCGCATGGGTACATAAGCAAATTATTTGCAATGAAAAGCTTGTCAACTATCACTAGGTAGAGTAACTTACAAGGGTGTGTAGAGGCAACACTCAAAAATCGACACTCGCATAACATTGAAGATAGGACAATCCTAATTTGCAGCCAGTTCCAGCCCGAAGATGGCTGCCGAGAGTGGCCGTTTACCTACAATTTGTGAGTCGAATCCGGATAGATGGCCCCGGAACCGGTTGGGGCTGCCATCTCATATCGGCCTGAAACACACAAAACGGCCACATTAAGCCTGACGCATCGACACGCTTTGTGTCACAAAAATGCTAAGAAATAGTTCCAATTTATTCCGATCAAAATTGCACCTTAGGTGGATGTAACTTACGCGTCCTATCCTAAAAATTATCACATTAACCCCAACTGTTCCATGCGCCCTTTTGCGCGAAGCAAATGCGTGTCTCGAAGTTATAATAATATTCAGTAGCCATATTGGTTTGCATTTGAAGAATTCCCACGTGGGCTATCCAATTACACTTTAATGTTGAACCTGCAGGCAAAATCCGTGCATTGGAAGCTGATATCGACACCTACGTGGAAAAAAGTCAAATCGATATTGAAACTACACGTAGTTTGTGTACAAACAAAATTGCTAGTGCACAGGCCGAAATGCAAAACCACGGGAAGGATTCGCTTTTATTCCAGGGTGGGGGGTGGGACAGGT
>KZ538933.1:0-18299 GCA_000934665.2 Catajapyx aquilonaris | reverse complement strand
GGGGGGGCGGAGCAATTTCAGCCCTTGAAGAATGACCCGGGCAGAAACAAACCGGTGCGGTGTGAAGAGAAAAAGGTTTCAAAGCAACCACGCAGGGAGCTTTGGCCGCCACAAGAGCATCATCCTGATTGCAGGTGACGTCAGAGAAGAGAGGGAAATATTTCATAACATCCAGGCACACGTAATAATTTGCATGCGGAATCACCTCCGTGATATGCATATTCCCGTCTGTCTCGCTATAACTGGCGTTGTACATCAAGCAAGTGCGCTGATATTAATGCGAGTAAATGATGTAAATTCGCGCTTTGCCAAGTATGAACATAGGCATGTCGACTTTCAAAGAGGGAAATTGCTCTCTTATCACCATTAAGGCAAGCTCAAAATCACTCCGGACATTTCAAATCAAATTCGAAAAATATGCCTGCCACTTTTACCCGTGTAAAATTTGTCACGTGTATTAACACAGAGTTTAGTGTACAGATTTCACACATATTTGAAGTACTTAGTCCATTACTGGATATCGGTTTGATATTCAGCTAACAAATGGGTTGGTCAACCATCGGGGTAATATGGGTCACCCTGTATCAGGAACATTGCTTATCTGTTGTTCAGAGCTTTAAACCTACAAGATAGTACAATTCGGTGTGAAATAATGTTCGGCATTATAACTTCATTGTGCACTGTAACCTCTATGTGGGGCATTGAATAGCTGTAGTTTGAAGAGGATTGAAAATTCTTTTGTTACTCATGAATGGATATCGGCACATGCTTCACCACGGTTGATTGCAACTGATTTGTTGCGCATGTCTAATGGCATTGTCATGTGCACAATGAGTCATTTGTTTCTCGTTTCTACGTGTATAGTAAGCCTCACGGGCAAAAATTCTACAAATCAATTTATATGTTATAGCTTTCGACATTGCCCCACCCTACTACCCCACCGCATGACCACGTACTTCTCAATACCTATAGGCGCATGTCATGCTTCATTAACAGTTCATCCACAACAGTACCTCGTCAACTGCATATGCGAAAATTTGAGGGCACTTCCATTACCTGGTTCCTAAGAGGAGCTAAATGATATACAGTATATCCTATGACATTGACTTACCTTATTAGTATTTCGAAATTTGTCGGCATCGATCCCATTTGATGAATTTTGTGTGCTTCGTAAGGTGTAGCTTCTGGCGACCAGGCGAGCACACTTAGGCACTACTACAAAATCCCGCACTTGAATATACCCCCTAATTCTACAATGGCACAAGCACCGTCCCAACTATATGCACTAAGTAATAAGTAGCCTACAGTAACTTGCAACCCATTCCGAGGGAAAAAAATCGCGTTACTCCAACTAGCACTACCACCTTCCCTCCATCTCGTTGCAAACAGACTGGCCACTACTTAGGCCGGGTTCACGGCCGGGTTACACCTAACAGCATGCTGCAGCGTGTCAGAAATACGTACACTAACCTGCATTAATGGCTATGCACAGACATGGCCACCTGGCGTACATAAGTTGCGGCTGCGTCCAAAATACTTGGACAGCTCAAGACTGCTCACGAGACAGCTCAAGACATCGCGGTGGATTCAAACTCTTGCTGCAAAGATGGATCATAGATACATCACATATATCTATGGGATGGATTATAAAACCATTGCGATTCCTCCCAATGTACTGCAGTTGTGAACCAGTTATTACACGGACCACAATAACGCTTATTAGTAGAGTCCATGGTGGTGCCAACAACTCAGCAATGAGATGGTACTCCTGCCTTGCCAGTCCTTTGTTGGTGGACGTCACCTGGGACACGCCGAAGTCAACAACCAGCATAGCCTGTCCTGTCGGCAATCTGTTGTAACCCCACAATTATCTGCGAGTACCTGACCAGGTTTCAGATTATTATTTTTTGTATAAGATTTAGTTCCTTTAAACAGTTGGGATGGTTTTGTGAAGAGATCTATCCGTTTCATAAGTTGAGGATGTGGAAAATGTAGGTTTTATAGTGCCTAAAATGGCCTATTTCGTGGTTTTGGGAACTATTTTGCCTATTCTGGCTTTTTGCGACTTTTCATGCCTATTTGGCCTTTTTTGGGATAGTTTTTGAACTTCTTGAAGCATTTTCTGGACTTTTTTATTCCCAATTTCGACTTTTGAGGTGTTAAATGCACACATTGCATATTACAAATACAGCATAACACATTGTTTCCCCCTATGAATCAGATCTGAGCTCACATCCGTATTGGGTTCGATTTCGCGGGTTTTCCTGCGTCAAACTGAGCAATTCAAGTAAAATATTTAAGTTATGAAACTTTTTAAAAACTGAGAGAGCCTAAAAGAGCAGACACTGCACACTGGTTCGAAACGGTCCAAACTCTACGTTATGTAAACCAATCAGCTTTGGTAAAGATGGGGACGGTATGACATAAAAATAAACATTTCTTCACCTCGTAACCGTCTCAGCAAAGGCAATAGGGATCAAGCCCGTCGAGACTGTCAAAGCCCATTGTTGGAACCTTCTTTAGAATGTCGCCCTCGCAAGCTGTCTTCACTCTCCTTAGTCTGTGTTCCACATTCAAGGAGCATCCTCTCTTGCGCATAGCAGCCCGTCGGAAAGTACTGCACTAATGTCCATACCGCATAACATGAAGGACCAAGTGATATGGCTACATGGCCTCTTATCAGCTGTCAGAATATCCTACATGGGCAGGAGGTCAGGTGCTTGAAATGAAGAAGTCATCATATAGGCTAGTTAGTCTCGTCACATAAGCGAATTCTGATGTAAAATTAGGGATCGATGTTACATGGTATGAAGAGTATGCATGAACCGCTCTCAACGAACGACCGTCACTATAGTTCATGCTGTTTGAACACATCTTATGAGGAACGTCATTTAGTGATGGGGCCTAAATTTTTAAATTTGACTACTATAAACTGATTCCACGGATCCGCGCACTTGAATACAGTGTGAGCAAGAGTAGAGGTATAGTACAGTACTGTAGTACTACAAGGCTCCACTTTCCACAACTTTCCAGCTGCGCTCTGAAAACTATTTTCTATTGTAAATATCTGGTAATTCGTGGGAAGACATCTGACCCATGCAATGTTGGTGCATTTAAATAAGCAGCCGTAGGCTGCGTATTTAACAGTGTATGTAGAATAGAAGCCAGATGTATCTCTTTCTCCAACAAATAGACAATAGGTGTTCCATTTTTCCTCAGCTGATGGCTATGCAAGGATATACTGTAGTAACTTTCAAAATGACATGTTCGAGTCACCCCATCTTTATTGAACATCCGACTACATGATTGTTGTCATGCCAAAATGACAAATCCACGTTGGATCTACTATCTAGAAGATGGTGAGCAGAGCAAAAACTCCGTAGAGCAGAGCACATGGATAGGCCACCAGGGGTTGCTGCCGCTCCATGGTCAGTGCAGTTACGAACAGTTTTGAAGCTGACAAGGTGCACCACAATACTGCCATGACAGTCAGAGCCACTCCAATCATACCCCTGTAAAAATAAAGAAAATTAGTTTTAGCCTTATTATCAAAATCTCCTGAAATATTCTCCAACTAATTACTGCATATGAAACAAAGCTCACCCAGTGAAAGGAAAAACAGCAAATGTCAAGTTCTGCTCATTTTTCACCTGCTAATGGCGGCAATGTATACATTGCATAAATACGTTATATATCTTGCCAAGAAGTGAAATACGCTTCATTGTGCGGTGGGCCACCGTTATAAGCGGGTTCATTATCCACTCACTCACTCACTCACTACACTCACGGCATATTCCCAAGATGGGGTTACCAGCGATGACCAGGTACAATCCACCTGACCATCGGTAGGCGCATTTTTGAGGGAATTTTATTTTTCGTGGCGAAACGCACCGTTAATCGAAAAAATGACGACGAAGGTGCCCTGCGCAAAGGTTTGGCCTTTACTATGGTACCATACTAGATATGATTGCATTAAAATTGTGGACATACGGGCGCCGAAGCGTTCCCGACTTTGTCGCGTTCCTGCCGCCATGTTATTCAAATGGGCTTCTCGGGAACGCCATTTTCCTTTCACTTCAACTCGATGAAAGGGTCACTTCTAGGCCGAATATGGTTCATTATCCACGGTTTGAAAATATTAAATCAGTTTTAAAAGGTTTAAATAAGGGTTCCGATTATCCGTGGGTTAGAATTGATAGTCTACGCGAGAGGGGTTGGAACCAATTACCCGCGAATAACAGGGGCCCATTGCATATATTTATGCAATTTAGGGAATGATTCATATTTCATGTGCCGTGTTTTAAACTTGTTTTCATTAATTTTTTGAGTCTCCTTCGTCATGGACTACCTCTTACAGAGATGTGTCAAACAAAAATTATATTCGCGTAATATTGCAACAACAATGTATTATCTCATTAAAAATAAATTACTTAGATGATGCAGTATCATTATTGTTGTCCTTTTCCAACTTTTCGCCCTTAGTCATTTAGGTTGTTTTCCATTTGATCATCACAGTGGTATGAATGAAACAACAAAAAGCTGCCATAGGTGAATGTTGCAGATTTTCGTAATAATGAGCATTCTTTGAGGTATTGTGAAGTTTCCGCTGCATATGAAACATATTTAATAAACTTCTTCTTTATGCAGTCATATTTCGTGGCTTTTGATTACTACCTTTACTCTCTTACAAATCAGATTCGCAGTCATCAAAACCATACACAGAGTAATTTTATTACCCTTGTGACTACTACCCCTTTTCAAAAGCCGAGCAGAAATTGGGAGAGTGAATGGAGTGCGCAGATAATTAAAATGAAAAAGCGCAACTCCGCCAACTTTGAAAATACGTGTCACTTCAATAACCAGTCCATGTTGCCTGATTACATCTGCGAGTTATTATCATGGGGACATCCGCTGGGAGTTTTAGCAAGGAGGGACAAAAACATCACCTAATACTAGCTATTGCTTGCTTGAAATTGCTGGTGTTTAACGAATTCCGTCAAATACAACCCAAGTGCCATTGTGCGGCAGAAATGAGTCGTCAACGTTCCAAAAGTCCTGGCTTATCAAGTAACAACAATGCTGACCTAGGATCTGTTGTAGAGTTGAGTTTGTTATGTACCACGATAATATTATTTTAGTAGAAGTTCATTGTTCCTAACAATATTCGATGAGAAAGTGAAACACAGTTTTGTGTGTTCTTTAAGTAGTGAAAATCTTCGCGAGCAATGAAAGTTGCGTTTTCACATTCTTTCTACATAAAACGGTAGGAACCTTCCACAGTTTGGATCAATTGTTTCATCTGTAAGTGCTCTTCTTTTACTTTGCGTTTCTTGAAACCAACACTACTAAAGTACATCCTTTTTATTTGGTTTTTAGCACTCCATTCTGGGTGGACAACTTTAGAACTGATTTGAAACGTCTTCATATTGCAATCCTGTCCGGGTACAACGTCCTCCAGTCCAGTGTTAGTATCCCCATGAGAGAGTGTCTATACCTTCCTTCCTTCCTTCCTTCCTTCCTTCCTTCCTTCCTTCCTTCCTTCCTTCCTTGGTTTCCACACTCGAGCGAGGTGTCCCAGAAACCCGCTCGTCCAGAAAACCTATGAGGCGAGTAATGCGGGCAAGTTTGCCCTTTGTCCCTAATCTTCCGTCTGGTGGCTTCCGCTCAACTTACATCCCTACATCCTTCCCAAAGGGTATGCAGATCTGGGGGCGTCGCTAGGCGTCTAGGGGTTGCCAATGACGGGGGAGTAAAAAGGGGAGAGGGAGGAAGGAAGGAAGGAAGAAGGGGGAAGGCCTCACTATGAATAGAAATGGGCGAGTTGACGAAGAGGGCCAAAAGGGACAGGTCGCCTTTGCCATTCGTCACAGTATCAAACAGCAGGCTGCGTACAACTGGGATGGAATTTATATCTGCATACATGACGGAGTCCCACGTGAGCTTTTAGGCGTGAAACGATTGAAGATGTTCATTCGTACGTGTACACTACCTGCATGGTGCGGTCAAGTGCCTAAATTCACGTTAGTGGAGAGGATTTGGCCAGTAATCCACGCGAAATTGGAAGGTCAACCGGTAGATGGATTAAGCCTTGAGCAAACCTGTTAGTTGGGACACCTGCCGGCAGATACTCATCGTGACAAAGCCATGTTGATGTGGACCAGATGTGGGCTCTGATCACAGCGAATCGTACATTCAGAAGTGCTTTTAACGCAACCAGCAGCAATTCAGAATTTCTATCCGGCCTTTCCCTGCCAATCAATTCTCGAGTCTCTCGATGTGGCAGAAGGGTACCTGTAGGTTATGCATGCTCATGTCTGATGGAATTTTTTACCTGCACCCTGACAATAACCTTTGTACATAGTATTGTACCTATTTACGCTGTGCACAAAAGATAAGGCGGATTACATCCATTCAACGTTCATATAATATCTACACAAATCATTATGTATAGAGGGAGTCGCTGTAACAGACAGCGCTTCCATGGATTAATCCCAGTTTTTTACGGTTCAAATCCACTGATCCGATTAAACATCCTTGTACCAGAGCACACTTTTTTCCACATACAACACGAGAGCACAAATCCGCTCGCACACTAGTGTGATGATCCTCAAATCTTGTGGATTTTTCAACCAGAAAAAAACCATACTTTTCGGAAAAGTGAAAAAAGGAAACAAAAAAGAGCTGGAATCATGGATTCGGAGGTCGTTTGGAAGCAAACGCATGCTGGTGTGGCAAGAGTGCCAAGAGGTAATTGGGCAACGAGACCTCGCCCCAAACGCACGCTGCTGCTTCCAAATGGCCCCGCAAACATTGCGACTTTTGGGCAATTGCCAAAGCCCTCATTTTTTTGGTCCCCTCCCCATCCTGCCCTCTTCTTCTTTTTCTTCCAAAAACCTAAAAGTTTTTTCCTCCCTTTTTTCCCCAGACGTTGACATTTGACCTGTGTTTTGGCTGACGCGTCCGATTTGCTCATTGCGTTCTGAATTGGAAAGTGGCCCACAAAAGTACGTGCTTTACTGCTTATTCAGCCTTGCGTGACCTTTGAAACAAAAAGGAGGGGGGTAGCTGGAATTGTACGTGCAGGAAAGACAGCCTTCAAGATGTCCCGGGGCCATGGTGAATAATTTCGTGGCGAGAGCTTTGCTTGAGGCAAGTCAGAAACAAATCTCGTCGGCTATACTGTACCCTACAAGTGTATTCATTTGATCCTTGTCAAGAAGTCAGAATCAATTATCAGGAATATTTTCCAGATAAAATTTGGGGCCAGGCCTAAGTTTCATGTTATTTATTATTAACGTCGGACGTCTCCTTAAATCTTACGCTATCAATGGTAAATCTTTACATCTGCACTAGAATATGCCCTTGTCCAGTGATCACACAACATTTCAGTTCAATACTCAGCCTCGTTTAAGATCTCTCGGGAGGGTTCTTTTTTATTTTTAAAAAAAGTCCCGTGGCCTCTGGGATGCAAAACCCTGCCAAAAGCAAATCCCGGTTCTACTGAGTGTAATTGGAGCGGATCAACTACAAAACTGGGCCACCCGCCGAGTGGACAAAAAAGAGGAAAACTCCGGGAGCAAATTTACGGATGCTGCGATTTTCACTCTGTATGGTGCCTCCTTTCGTAACAGCGCGAATGAAGCTCATTGCATATAGCTCAGTTGAGTTGTGACCTCAGCTTGATCAACAAGGGCCCTCTAACATGGTCGACGCAGTTCCAAGCCGATTAAATATTAACAACGTATCGGCTAATCAGGCGATTTCTCCTTTGTATTTGTGCCAAAATAGTGTATATTTCAGTAACAATAGTCCCTGCGCAATTTTCAAAGTTCGTTACAAAAACATAAAAACAACGCGGTCCATTGCAAAGCACTTACGGAAAGCCAGTGGATGTCGCCTACATAACAAGTTTCCCTTTTTATATAGCCTACTGCTCAATGTGAGTAAAAACCCTTCACAAAGAATGATTGTCAACATCAAAACTTTTGTAATCTGCTAAAAAAACTAATAGACCTATTATCCCGACGGTAGAGCATTCTTATTATTAAATAATTATAATTATCCACATTTGCATGGATAGTGACACAACAGTTAAGAAAACCTGCCACACGTATTACTGTAAATGAAAACCCAATTATTTAGGATTGACACCATAATGTTAATAATGCAGTCCTTTCCTTTACCAATTAGTACAGAAGCACATGTTTGCACTTTAGTGATGCTGCAAAATGCAACAAACTAAAATTGACATCAATTAAAGCACTTGTTTACAAATCACAGGACTCGCGGCATAAAAAATGCATTCCTACAAAATCATTACACTTCAAGGTAATGATATCATGCTCCCAATTTAAACACTCTGCCATGTCCAAATTTGGATTAATAGCGCATACTAATTTAGAAGCAAAAGACATTATTACATAAATATATGCCATGGAGGCACAGTGGTGGGGTGGTTCAGGCCGCAACCTTTCACCTGAGGTTGTGAGTTTTATCCCCGGTCATATAATTATGTGCTATCTTTTCGAAAGGTTCATAAGCCAGAAAAATATGCGCTACAGTCTCAGCTTATAGTAAGAAAGTTTACGTCTTCGTGATAAATACAGGCCTACAGAGAGCACGTTTCATTCCAGGTAATTTAATATTATTTCTTCGTTACATGGAGGCGTGGTAATCGAGTTGGTAACTACTCGGATTGCTGAGCGGAAGGTCCCAGGTTCGATCCCATCCCGGGAGTCCATTTCGCCTGCATCAGGAGGGTCTCTGATCCACACCTTGGAGGTGTCTGGCAACCTAATCTCCAGGGAGACTGCACATGACCCAGTTGGCGCGGACATTGCACCAGCACCCGTGCACCAGTGTCTCTCCCCAAAAAATCTCCATCCCTATACCTCATGTCCTTTCTTCCCTGCACGGAGTTCGGAGAAAAATATACAGAAAATTGATTGAAAAATGGTGGTGTTCCATCCCCTTAAAAGAGCGCTGTCCTCTCACAACGGGGTAAATAAAATAAAATAAAATAATTTCCTCGTTATTTGCACTGTTGGATGATGTCTGCGGTAATTGCGCGTGTTTTTATGTCAATCCTCAAGTTCCTTAATAATGATTGTAATAATGAAGTTATTCCATTCACCAATATCTTCAACCCACTCGTGTCATATTTGTTCAGTTCGACATGAACAGAAGTGAGGGTGAGAAGCAGGGAATAAACACACAAAACGTAGGTTTGGTGTGGCAATGGAGCGTCTTTTCTAATCGGATGGGTAGGTTCTCTCTGTTCGGAGTTAGTGGTAAAAAGAAGAGAAAAACGTGGCAGGGTGTATACGGGAGTCGGCCAATCTTGGCCGTGTCAAGAGGAGGAGGTTCTGTACGGCTCAAAAAAAGGCAGGAAAATCCGGGCCCCGCTGGAAGGCGCGACTCCGGGGACTAGAGGGGAACAATGTTGGAATCGACGTTTGCTTCCCTTTGTGATTTGTTGGCCTTTCCTCCCTCGACAAGCTCGCCGGGACCGCACTTTTATTCTTTTTTATTCTTTTTTCCACTCTCTCCTCCTCTCTCGCCCTTCCTACTAACTCTGGACCAACTCTGGCTCTTTTCAGAGCAACCAAAACCTAGCCGCCCTTGGCCGCTCTTTAAACTGCTTTTCAAACTCTCTTTCCTTCTCTAGCAGCAATTCTTGGGAACCTATGTCAAGATTGTCAACTATGGCTCCGAGCTTGTATACTGCGACAACATAAAAGGCGCAGGTGATTTTTTGGCCGCCGCCAAGGTGGGATATGTTGGTTTTCTGGATAGAAAAGTTTTCCTTAGATGTGATGGAAAGTGGCGTCAAGTGCTTTTAGGTCTTATTTGCAATAAATGCGGTATACACTGTACTAAAAATGAAGGCTTGGTTGAAAAATGCCTTTTCCCATTTTCCTGATAACAACTATAATCTGGAATCAGGCGATCTCTTCTTAATCTTGGATAGATGTGGTTCGTATTATCAAAGAAACATTCTTATGCTAACAGCAATTACTCATTAAAGAATCCACTTCCTAATGAAAATTGGGGTTCTTGCCATGCTCTATAAAACACTGCGCGTTTGTTCATCGTGACTAAATTAAAGCTGACTCGACGCTTCCACTTTGTTAAATGCATCAGGTGGAACCTTCATTCCCTCTGCACCCGTCAACCCCCTCCCCCCTCTTTTTCACCCCGCCTTCCCCCACACACTCTTTTTTACGCTCAATTTAATTAACACCCTTCCCCCGTTCATATCAGCATTTCTTAGCCTTTCCCTTTGATCTGGTGCTGGTCTCAAATGCTCCCATCCCCACCACCCCCTACCTACCCTACCTCCCCATCCAACCTTACATCTCCACTTTCTTTTTTAATCCGGGAAATGCCTCCGGGCCAACGCCTCTTTCCCTCCTTTTACTCTCTCCTTTTCCGGCGCGGAGGAAAATTGATGCAATTTCACGTTACGTCTGCTTAAAAATTGGCAGCGTCCGTCCCAAGTTTCGGGCCTCCAGCAAGACTAGCAAATCTCGACCCTTCTTCTTTTTTTGCCCTTTCCGTCCTCCCCTCTCTCATTTTTTTGTTCTTCAAATTGTTCCTCAACTTGGGAGGTGCCATAAAAACATAGTTTTGAGGCATATCTTGTGGAGATGCCGCAATTCTACCCAAAAAAATGTTGCATTCTTGTTGGAGTGGAAATATCACCTGTGGATATCTGCAAACTGAGCTGAACATGGGAAGGTTTTGCTGCTCACATGATCAGTTATTATAAGACACATTTAAATCAAATGTAGTGACGCTCAGAAGGAGTGAGTAGGGGAAGTGCCATTTCGTGCTTTTTTCCACCCTCGGATGGCAAGATAGTATAGTTGACATTTCACACGTGAAGAACCCGGAGAGACCTCAACTCCGGGCTTGGCATCGACCACAGGGACCGCGTGCCTGTTTACTTTTGCGCTGCTTTTAACCTGATACCACAATAATTTGGTGAAAATTCCATAGTAGTATATAGAGACTTAACCAGCATGGTAGCCAACCTATAGCTTTATCGGCGTAGATGGAATGGCTGACTCTTTTGCATGCCAGCTTTTCCATTACTGGCGGTCCAAAAGAAATCAAAAGGAGAAAAATCCTTCTCAGTAATAGGCCTATTCACTGAAATCGTTTTCCACCGGGTTTACTTTTATCTGCCCACTGCTTAATGTTATGATAAGTCTTTTCTAAAGAGACATCACTTGCAAATAATTAACCAATCAAACGGGGGTTTCATGCGCATGCTCCTGTTCATCCCAACGCCTACACTGTTCAGGTTAAATACCATAATATTCAATTTCTCATAATTATGCCTATGTGTACCGTACGCCTTACATAAATGACGAATTCTCAAAGACAACTTTAAATTCAGAATTTTATCCCAGGCATTAATCAAATCAAACCTTAAAATAGTCAGTGTTACATCAGCTGCTGATAATAATTCACCGTCCGCCTTGGCCAGCAAGATATTCCAATTCGACTATGAATTCGTATTCTGTGGCTTGACTTGGTTAACTCTTTAAATTTACGTGTTCTGGAGGTTTTCCTATCTGATACTGTACAGTATATTGCTACTTTTCCCATTATTTATAAGTTGCCAGGTGGAATTTAAAAAATCATAAGCATGTTCCTATTCACTTCATGCACAGAAAAAATGCCTACAAGCATCCAGATACCTTCCTTCCTCTACAATAACGACGATGCTTGATGAAACCCAAAGCACTGCTTACTACGAAACGATACAATAGGGGTCATAGACCTCTAATGTTAAAACACACCAAATCTAAAGAATTCGAGCTCTGACCATCAAGTGTGATTATTTCACATAACTCTGGTCCAGTACCGTGTGCCAGAATTAACCCAATCTGTCAACTCCTGACCTACAACGTCCATCAAGCTGTAAGCACCGACAGTCTGTTCCGGCCACCCCTCCCAGGCAATTTTGTATTTTCCAAATAGCACAGGGAACCACTTCAAACGCGGTTCTCCTCACCAGAGTAGAGCCTGACATGCTAGACGGCAGGCTTTCGTCGTATTATGGCAGGAATCTTAATATCGACCGGACAGGTTCGACACCTTGACAACCTCGACTAAAAACCACTCAATCCTAATAATCCTAGTCAGGTGAGAATCCTTTGCTCGTCATTGGAGGGAAGAGGCTCTAGGAGTCTATAGGGCATCTGAGTAAAGACATAGATCATAACAATTGAGTTGTCCTAGACAAGTTCAGCATGTTCCAGCTATTTTGCCACTTCTGGTAACAAACGTGAAATAATAAAATTTCAAGTGAAAACCAATGTGGGGACAATACTACAAGGAACATACTCGGGTGATAATGACGGATCCTGATGAAACTGAACATGCTAACCCAGGACAATCTATGATGACCAAAAATGAAATATCTCAGGCTGAAACCCATATTTGCAAAAGTTACGACGTGTTAAAGAGACAAAAATTGTACATTTCCATACAAAATGGGATTACGTTAGCGACCACATAATTATAATGACATTGAAGTTTGTAATAAGTTTTATTGTACCAAATACACATTATTCAGCTTTCATACAATTTATTTACACATGTGAAATTCACTTTTTAATGCATGGTTGATACAGAAACAAATATTGCAATGTGCACAACAAAAGAAGCTCAGCATCTCATCACATGTAGCACACTTGTCACTCGCTAAGTTGTCAAAGGCGAACTCTATTGGTGTGGTGAATTTTGTGTGACAGTTAAATAATGTGTATTTGGTACAATGAAACTGATTACACACTTCAATATCATTATATGTGGTGTCTAACTTAATCCCATTGCAAGGGGTTAACCACTGGACTGAAAAGTGTACACTGGAGTACCAAATTCAAGGAGTATCAAAGAGTAAGGTACCTAAGGAGTACCTGGGAGTACCACTGCAGGTGAACACCGGAGTACCGAAGTGGTTAACCCCTTGTCCCATTGTGTATGGAAATGCACCATTTTTGTCGTAACTTGTGCAAATATGGGTTTCAGTCCGAGATATTTCATTTTTGGTTATCATAATTATATTTTCCTGGGTTAGCATGTTCAGATTCATCAGGATCCGTCATTATCACTCGAGGTATGTCCCTTGTTAGAATCAGCAATACATTCATAATTCTTGAATCAACTTGTCCAAGTCAAAAGCCAAATGTAATATTTAAATGTAATATTTAAAACACTCCAAGACCAGCCATAACGCAAGGCGAGATTATTATGATATTTAATAAAGCTGAAGAGGTAGGAGATGAGAGTCGCCGCGCATTATTTGAGCTGGGCGTTGGTTCACCGCGCGCCAGGCAGAAACACTGGGACAGCTGGTAATTGTGGGGACGGCCCCGGAAATTTCCGGGCACAACTTCCGCTGGCCCTAAACAAACGGCCACTTCCGGCTCCGTACTATGCTACAAATGCGCAAAAAAAATGCACGCAGGGTGTTTCGCAAGCAAACGAGCCACGTTTGACATTTCACACACATCGGCCGCAAAGTTGCGGATATCGATACTGCCGTGTAGACGGATATCGACAGGCAACATGCCTTTATACACTTTCATGTGGTTTGCAATGCAGTATCACAGGGGGTTGAAAAAATGCGCTTAAATGTGTCTCCTTAGTTGCGTACCACCCTGTATGTGTACAGGGCTGAGGTTGGCCGTCATTTCCGGACAAGCAGCCAACAAAACCGCCAAACTGACATGCAGACAGGACAAGCTTAATGCCCCTTCATAATAATAGCCGACGTGTAAGTCACACTGACGAAATTCTAGGAAAAACAACCCCACAGCCAGCCCATGGAGGGAAAAAAGACTAGGGTAATCACTTTGATCAATTTACCACTAGTGCCAGGCTAGCTCGGTATATATTTCTCACCGAGTTGTAGTATTGGAATCGATGAAGAAATCAATTTAATTGAAATCTGGACATTACAATAGAAAAGGTCTCTTCATCCGTATTGAAATACATGTACCAAATCATGCCTTCCATGACCTAACTACATCGATAATCCCTCATCTGGATCTTGATACAGGTTATCAACACTAAAGAATATTCAAATTTGCAGCCAAAAAGGAAGAGAAGAGCGTATCTGAAAAGAAATCCCCTGTCCATCACGGGACAAAACAAAAGGGATGACAAGGTGAGTAAATCTCAGAAAAGGAAACCTCTTCAAGCAACTTTCAGCAGTTCATGGAAACTCCAGCTATGTTGAAAGAAAGTCTAGTACCGCATATATGGATGGTTCTCACTACCCACAGCTCTCCGGAATTCTTGGAACTGTGACGCACTGCTCTTTGAGTTCCTTTTTTTGTTTAGAAAATGGGAATTTCAAGTGCCAGCTTTGTTCCCCACATTCCTGGAACACATGGACAAGACAAAGGAGCATTTTTAATTCCTGTAATCTGCCTAGGTAGGCCCATCATTAGCATGTACGTAATATCAAAACATGGCAGACCGATGACATCCTGAAAATTGCAATGTGCCAGGTGCCAATTTTTAGAGGTTAGGAAATGCGTGAAAATGCGACATTGACAAACAAATTTTTTGCATTACCCCAGTCGGATTTACCATATCCTTTACGGGGGTGGATTACCACCATCAGAAATTGGAGCCATATAAGAAGATCTTAATTAATTACTCCAGGGTAGGTAGGAGGGGATGTGCAAAGTACAAGTGCAATGTCTCTAATGGTCATTTCGTGAACTCCCCCGGGTGGCTTAGTCTATCGGAAATTGCCACCCGAAATGAAGCCAGAGATGGCCCAACTCTGCACGGATAGAGGTGGGAACACCGGGTGGGGATCGAACCCGGGACCTTAATATCCGTGGGCGCGAGCGTTACCGCTGTGCCACTTCACCTCCCCGCGATATTGACACAATATTGCGACGAAAATTCATAATATATTCCAAGTACCAGGTTGCAAGTGCAAAATAGTGTAATGTTCGATGAAAAATATAGGCAATCCTTCATTTTCCAGCACTTCGCGAATTTTGTCACCGCTGGCAGCACACAGATAGTGAGTGACCTGGACACCTTGAAATTTTCAGATCATCATGGGCCTGCCATGTTTTGGCACTACATGATAATCAGCCGGCTGGGCAAATTAGTCGCATGACAATACTCCTTTGTCTCGTGCATGTCACTGGCTTCAATTTTTTTCTGTAAATGACAGTGTGTCGAAGAATGTGGAAAAAATACACATATTTTCCCCCGCAGCCAGGACTGTAATTAGCATTTGAAAACCACATTTTTCCTGTAAAAATAAAGGAACTTCAAAGGCCCTGGAAGTTGCCGACATCAGGAAACCTGTTTAGACGGTAGTGAAGCCATATTACTAGACTATACTCTTTCGTTCAACTGGCCGTTCTGTATACCCTACCCATCTCCATCCAGCCTGCCTCAGGCTATGTTCTGGCGATGTATTGAAATATAGGGGGACGGGACAGATTTTTACTAACGTTGCAAATAATCCCGAAGTTACGACTATATTGTACAATGTAATATGCAATGATTGAGCATATATCAACAAAGTACGTTAACTGCGGAAGTATATTTTAAATAATCCTTGAGGCACTGGATTGCATGTCCTACATCACAGTTCCCAGCAATGTGCATTATGCTTGTAAAATTTCAGTTCTGGTGGCATGTATTTGTCATAACGCTACCTCGAAAACATTTATACACAATCATGCTGCATGGGAATCAGCCTGAGGAGATTTGTTTTAATTCAGTGTCAAATTATATAATATACCTGTTTTTTCGTTCTATCTCCTGCTATTTTGCTTTCACTGACAAAACACTCAGTAAGGCATACAGTAGCCTATATGCCATAACATGGGTATATGCAGGGTGTTTCATCATGATTCAGATAAATCCAGCGTGAGATAAAGAATCTTTGGGCGAGAAAAAGTGAGCCGGCAATACCATGATGTTACGAAGACATTATTATTTAATAATTTCTGTGTACCTGTGGTGTAAAACACTACATGTTCCTTTTTTGGCTGGTCCAGAAAAGCTTTTTTTCACGTTTCACGTATTTTTTGCAGTATTTTTGCCTGAAATCACGGCTAACGTGTTTTCAGGTGGTGAAATAAACAGGCGTTATACGATTGGTATGATCATCACTTTTGCTAGTTAGTGTCAGTATCAAAAACAACTATCACAATACTGTAGTTGTATACCAGAAAGCGAATGATTTCTTTCTTACACTGCTCTAAAACGTTTAGGTTGCGTCAGGTGGCATCATACCACTCTATGAAACCCATCAACACCTGTATCCCCATGACGAAGTCTTGCTCCTTAGAAGTTGAAAACATGGTTTAGGAAGCGTTCAAACGCAACAGAAATTATTATAGCAGGCAGCAACACGTACTTCATTCCTGTAAACGTTGATAAAAACGCGGCTCCATTTTCTTGATCCTCCCCCAAGCAAGCCTGGATCCTTGTTGGAAAAGCAAAGTGAGCCCCGCTTAAAATTCGCCTCGCGGGCTTTACGAGCTCGGATATGGCGCCATCTTGATACCAACTTCCTTCCAAGTTGGGAACAAAAGAGAGCAGAAAAAGGGAGAGAGAGAGCGACGAGTGCTCACTTTTTCAAACCTTCAAAAAAAATGTCCTTTTGGTCTCCCACAGAAGATGGGAAACGCGCTGTTTTAATTATCGTCATAATAGCACGTACATTTTTTCCCATATAAAAGCCCCGTGTAATTTCAGCGTCAGAAGATAGCCCAGGGTGAAATTGTGGAGGCCTACTTACTGCAGCGAAACCAAGACTCCAACTCCGGATAGGGCGACCATGGGCAGGAGGCAATATCCCAACACGCTGACAGTGATTCCGATAGAGACTCCGGCCAAACTCATCAGGTTGAGAAGTGCGTACATTCCCAGGCAGCCCATCACACCGATGCCGTAGATGTATCCGAAGTGCACTTTTCCAGACTGGAAAGGAAATTAAAATGTTTTACATCGGCTGAAAAGCGGAGGTCTGATTGCAATGTGCACGGTCACGACAGCCATGATTACTTGCATGTGGGCTGGGTTGAGTCAGGTTATAACGTGGCAAGCTGGCAACGATCACGGAGGTAAACACTGGGTGGTACATGTTGTGGTCGGACCATATCCCTGACATCAAGTAATGAAACCTGTATATAACGGAATCGCTCCGTTCCATAAAGAAATATGGAGACAGACTAAGAGAGATGTCAGGTCTTTCCTCTCTTCTTTGTTCTCTTCGTTTGTCTCCATCTGTACCACCTTTGTGTCTTCCTATACCCAGATAGCCATAGTTGCTTTGGCTCCTTCCTAATAAACCTACAGAATGATGAAAAATGACGAATTCTGAAATCCACATTTTGTACTGTAATAGTCAACCTACAGTCAGAAAGGTGAGAGGTTACCCGTGCCCTTAACTGCAATCTTTTGTCGACTTTTGCCGACACCTTTTACACATTTTATCGCACTTTCTCGACGGGGTGACCCATTCTATGGTGACACGGCTTCCTGGCGTATAAACCCAGGGCTTAGTGTGTTACATCGCAGTTGACATTTTTGTGCCTCGTAACTTATGGAGGACTTAACTGGAGACGAGGAGTGCTTAATTAATTTAGGGCCATGGAAAGGTCGCACTCTATAGTAGCTTCCTTCTCACAGTCACTCGCGATTATTTTTAGAGCACCGTAGGATTGTTTTGCTGGGAGACTATTTTTGGACATCCTCGGTTGTACTCACTCTGGTTCCATAGTGGACATGCATTTTTAACAAGAATGCTACGTCTTCACCCTTTCATGGATCTTTTCAATTACACGTAGGCCACAGCCACACCAGAAATATTTCCGTCGCGGAAAGCCTCCGAATATGCTGTCTGTTTTCATGTCAAAACCAGCGGTATATAAAACGTGTAGGCTGCAATTTTCACACCACATATTAATTACGGCTGGAAAATTGCGGACGCACTTTCCCACCACAATTGTCGCTGCTTACGAGTCGTATATTGCAAAAAAAAAAAACCTTGTGTGGCCAGGGCCTTAAAATAACAACTAATTCTACACTTTGAATGCCTGGACAGTACTAACAAGGCTGCAGCAAGGGTCACACTAAAAACCCAATTTCTCATGCACTGTCACTGCCACTTCAAAACAGCAGTTTAAATTAGTACACTTACTGTTTTATTCGAGTCTTTTACTTAGCCCCCCTAGTGAAACACGTCCAACTCGGTCAGCCATCTTGTCTGGAGTCCCCTTTATTTCCAACCTTGT
>KZ538932.1:15082-39664 GCA_000934665.2 Catajapyx aquilonaris | reverse complement strand
GCACTCTCCACATGACGATGTCCGAACACGACCAGTTGCCAGGTAACGCCAAAGTCGTTGTTTACACTTGTTATATGCTATTGTGTCCAGCACTGTACCAGACATCTGAAGTAATTGCAAGGGCAATATCACCATCCAGAATGCCTGTAGTAATACACCTTTGAAGTGTTGCAACACTGTTCAACCATCATTGATTTTCTTAAATATATGTTTCAGTGAACAATATGTGACTGAAAAAATCGGCCATCACTTACGATTGTCATAAAAATGAAAATAAAATTTTGGCAGGTTCCTAGCACCTTCTGTTGCCATTTCAAATGCAAAAAATTGCAAATTCTCAACTTTCAAGCCCAGCTTTTCACCATTCAAAGAACATTTATTTAAAAACTGAGTTTCACTTTTTCATCTAATATTATTAGGAGCCACTTTCAATTCGAGATTAATGTGCCTCACAACAAAATCAATCCTGGAAGATATCTTTCCTCAAAGAAAATAAAAATGTTGATTTTAACTGAAAAAGAACAAGTTGTATGAATGAAAGATAAGCAAACAACAGATCTAGTTTCCATTGATATTTCTATTGTTTCCTTGGAGACTAACTTGTAGTTTGCATTAACGTTTTGAGAAGTCAATAATGTGAAACATTGTAAAACAGGGGCTATCTGTACTTGGAAAACTTCAATGGAAACACACTGTACCTGGTCATTTTTTGGCTACTTGCTGGTCTAAAAAGGATGACTTATTTTTTTGTAAAATCTGCTGCATATGACATTAATATTGAATGTAGTTTTGCATACAGTAAAGAACATGGTGGGGTCCTTATGGGAAAAGTTGGGTAAGATGGATTAGGCTGAAACTAGGCCAGTTGATAGACCTTGACCTTAGGGTCACTTGTTTGAAGGCTAAAGAAAATCTACCCATGCTCTTTGGTTGTTAAAGGTGCTCAAAGTTGGGACTTTCAGGTGGTTCCTGTGGGGCTAAATTTCACACATGTTGCATAGTTTCTCAAACTGAGTTGAATGCGTCATATGGCGATTCTGTGATTTGGCAGGTAGTGTTGTGTGGCACTTATAATCCCAGTTACAATCCCAGTTCAAGGTCTGATGTTGACTTATTCAGTTGTACGTCTAGCAGCCAAATGGTTTGTCACAGAAAATTACCACATGGTGCATCCAACTCAGCTCGTGAAACTGGACAGCATACATGAAAATGAGCCCAATGGGAGCCACCTGAAAGTCTGACCTTGACGGTCTCAAGCAGCCAATGGCAGGTATATTTTCTTTGACCTTTGGAGCAATTGACGCTAAGGTCAAGGTTTATCAACTGACCCAACTTTTCCTAAAGAACCTCACCATGTCCTTTCTACACCAATATTGCAATACTTCTCCCAGAAACACATGAATGTGCAGTGAATGTTCAGTACTGAATATTGGATTTCCGTGACTTCCCGAGTTCTGTGAATTTCAAGTGAATGAGTGAAAATGAACTACCTGACATTAGGTGACAAATTATATTTGACAATTGCTAATTAATAGGTGAATGTACAGAGGGGGGGGGGGGGCTGTGCTACTGGCCAGCCAAGCGGGAGGTCCGGAGTTCAAATCTCGTCCCCGTCATCTTTGCTGGTCTGGTCTTTTTCCGCTTTTCACCTGACATGTCCGGGCAGAATTGCACTCCCTTCTCTGCCCAGGGCCCAGAGAAAAGGTCTGGTGTTTAAGAGGGTCAGAAATGACCAGAAACAAATTAAGAGCGCACTCCCTTGGGAACTCCCCCCTGAAAAGGCCCCAAGGCCCCATCACAGGGTATTTTTTAAAAAGGAGTGAATATACAGTGTGTACTCAAGTTGACAATCCTAAGAGGGGTGTCAGGAAAGAGTTGATGGATTGATCATCCTTGGCAATGTACTGCGCACTAAGGTAGAGGGTATCTTGTAGTTGCAATGGCTACACCATGACTGGTGTGCCCTCTTACGGATTACCAAACTTTATGAGTCACTGCCTTGCTGATGGATTTTGAAAGTGGGAAGGAACAGGAGAACCAAGAGAAAACCCATGTGAACAAAGAGTGAACATTGTATATTAAGTTTGGTGTGGTTTGTGTGGCCGTTACACAAACGATATCCACACTGCAGCATTTGGGTCATTTTTTAATCCCTCCAGATCAGACTTCCTCCACTTGACCCCNCCCCCCCCCCCCCTAGACATATTTACTTAAAAAAACTTCATTTCGATTTTAAAAAAAAAGTTGATAGCAGATACATGATTAAGTAAACTTGGGATATAAGAGACTTCACGAGCGGCAATCAGTATCCTATGACCGTGGTTTCCTATAACTAAATACACAGGCCATAATTATATGGAAGTATGCCAGGAGCAGCCTTTTGAGGTGGCTGTAACTGGACGGTGTTATGCAACAAGGAACCAACCAACAGAAGTATGATTGTCCAGAAAGTACAGTTAAGTTTAACTTGTCTTTAAAAAGGGGGGGATTAAAATATTCATAAAGGCCTCAGTGTAGAACATAGGTATCATTACAACTTAAATGAAGGTGTTTGAGAAATATAAGACCATTCTAGTAGGTAACGGTAAACCCCCAAAATGAGGATTGGTTCTCATTTCTTTAATGTAACATGTCTGGAAGTCATATTACTAACTATGTCAATAGTATTGTGAACACCATACAGCATTCCATAATATCCTGCATTGACGTATGTTTCTACGATTATGTTCATGTAGGTCAAACGGTCTACGATGTGCAAAAAGGAACCAGGCCTGTACTACCGGTATTTTGAATGTGTTGGTTCCTTGTTGCAGTACGTGTTATAGTCAACCACAGTGGTGTGGCTTGGTTCGTGCCCCCCTAGAGGGCAGCGCCATGCAGGGCAGGCTTGGTTCTTTATTGCAGGACATGTGTGAAGCTGTTAGCTGGTCAGCAATGCACAATATGGAAATCTTGAAAAAATGAGGGTTGGTTCCTTGTTGCATAACACTGTCCAACTGAGAGTTGCTTATAGCAGACACTTCTATATTGGATTCAACTGTACTAGTATCATATTTTTACGTAATGTCTCCCTTGCTTCTCTGGGAAGGGAGCTTGAATCTAATTCCAATTAGATCATCACTCCTAGAATGTCGACACTACAGTCCTTTAAACCAAAGAACAATATGACGTCACACCAGCCGTGTTTTATGAGCATGTGCAGCAGTATGCTTGCAGAGCAATTCAGGGACATGATAGGAGGGAAGAGCCTGGTGGGGCCGTGACGTCATATCGTTCTTTGGTTTAAGGACTAGATCGATGGTTAATCTGTGTGAGTGTGCTCATCACACACAACATACACCATCATTTTAAAATGTCCGGCATTCCAAAGAAATAAATAAAAATGTCAGAAATATATGAAACTAGAAAGGGGTCAGGCAAGAATCAAGTTGATGTAGTTGTGGAAACTTGAGAGGGGACTTGAGTCTTGTGTTGATCAATCAGGGGCTCACTTCTCCAGAGCTAACTGGCCTTAAGAAGATGGTAAGCATGTAAGCAAAACTAAATGAAACTGGCAGGCAGAGTCTTGAATTACTTTGCAATTATCACCCTGAAGGGCACTGTTAATGCTTTCAACATTGCATCAGTGTTAACCTTGTGTTACATATTAAAAGCCAATATGAGTTTTTCATTAAATGAGCAGAGAAGTCATCAGCCCTGAAAATACTCAGTTTCCTAATAAAACCACACTTTTATTCACAAGTAGGACATTTAAAAAAATGCTTGGTACATGGCACTACAACTGCGGAAAGCAGTTGACATTTTCAAGACATTTGTACTGCATTGTTTGGTTCAAATCTTAACCAGATTGACACATCTTTAAGAGCTAGACTTTTTTCATAAATCTTACCATGATTTTTGATGTAGTTAGGAAATAAGAGTGTAATGACAGGCTCAGAAAAAGGCTTGTTGCATCCTAGAAAACATTTGCAGAAGCAAGTTATCCTAGTCAAAGCAATTATAAGAGTACCAGTGTGCTCCAGAAAGCAGTTCCACATTGAGGTTTTGGCCTTTGACAACATCCTGTGCAAATCTCCTTACGTCCTCACAGTCCACCCCACCCCATTTACGCAGGTTTCCTACTCCCATAATTTCAGGCAGGTCACTCAGTACAGCATATAGTGATGCCAGAGACAGTGATGGGGCCTCATACACATAAAAGCAGCGGAGTTGGTGATGTGGCCTGAGGGTTAATGCTTGAGCAAGCACATGGTCAGTCAGGTTTGGGCAGCTGCGTAGATGTAAGGACCGGAGTGATGGAGCACAATATAACAAGTGTGACAAGACCTCATTGCGAACAGTGTGCCCCAGATGAACATGTGTCAGTTGGCAGGTCTGCTCAGGAGGAGGGCTAGCAAACAGGCTTGCATTGGAAATCCGCAGTAATGACAGCTTTGGTAGAGACAGTTCCAATATGTTAAGGGGTGGCAGGAGCACATCAGATGCAAAGTCAAGTTCTAATTCGTACATCCTGTCCATTTGCAAGATGTAATGGGTCAGGTCTGTGACAACGCGTGGGTGTGGTGGAATTGCTGTTGCTTTGAATGATGTTAAGGCAGGTACGTTTGGAAGGAGACCAAATAAGAATCGTGGCTCGACAACTGACAAGCGGCGTAGGTGTGGGCAGTGTTGCAGTACTGCCTCAATGTATTCAATTGGTGATTTGACTGCTGTCACATTCACAAGTGATAAAACCAAAGGATGCTTTGTGACAGTTGTGTATATGACTGATGCAACATCTGAACACCCACCAAACGTTTCTAGTTTTGGCAATTCTATCAAGGCAACCCGCAACCCAAGATGTGTCACAGATGTTTCACACAAGTGAAGTTCTAGCAATGAGTTGCACAGGGGATTACGATCATTGACAACACGCAACAATACATCCTCGGGACTCCGACGCCTTACCCATGACCAACAACATGAACGAGGTGTTTCTTTAGAATCATTATCCTCAAAATGTATGCGCAGGCACAGTTCCTCTACACCTGCATCTGTTACTTGCTTTGAATGTGAAACATCCAATTTACGGAGTAATTGGCAACATCTTCCAATTGTATCAAGGACAGAATCCGTTGCAATGTTTCGCATAGAAAGTTCCTGCAACCCAGATGCATTAGACAGCACATCTGCAAACAAATCACGATCCAGCCTTAGTAATGATGAGCGGCAGAATTGCAGTTGCTGAAGGCCACTGCCATGCCTCCTCAGCAAATGCAACATGCGTTCCTGATCACTACAGCCATAATAGCAACATAGGACTACTCGCAAGTCTCGTATCCCTGGGTCCAGAAGCACCGATAACACAAAAAGAAGTGTCCGTCCAGCAGTATCATCTGTGCCATAAAGAGAGGTCTTCTTGGAGAGAGACTGTGAGCACATATTAATCAAGGCAGCTCGCTCAGATGGAGGAAGGACATTCTCGTAGTAGGGTCGCCAGGTAGAGGAGAGCCGCTGGAGAACATGTGCAGTAGATGTCTCCTGTGCAGCCTGCAGGAGAGTGTCACAGGCTGTAGACAGGTGCAGCGCAGCTGATGTTTGGCATAGGATGTGCAGAGATGTGGGCTGCTTGCGTGGGGCCATTGTTTTCAACTGTGAGCAAGAGAGGTACAAAGAGCATGTTGAACATTGTTCTTTGGATTACTGTGACTGACAACTTGTGAAGTTTCCTATTAATGTTCAATACTTGCCCTGAAGTAGGTGTTTGGAGGCACCTCTTTAATAGGTGTTTGATTTTCATTGAAATCTGAGAGTATCTTTTGAAATATATTCAATTTTATTAACTGCCTCCCTGTTGATGGGCTTTGAGACTGGGAGGAAATGGGAGAACCCCAAGACAATCCATGTGAGCTCAAAGCTAGCTCATCAAAACAATTTCCATGTCAGAAATCTTATGCTTGTCATGGGAATCAAACTTGGGACCTCAGAAGTAAAAAGAATTGGCCTGTGCCACTACACCCCCGTGCTGCTGATTAGACTCCCGTTACCATTAGCTCTTGCCATTAGTGAAGTGAAGTTTTCCCTTATAGGTAATAGAAAGACTCAGCCTTTTAGTAGAAAGATACAGGTCAGGAAATGGTGGAGGTTGAGTCTTATTATAGATGTTCAATGAGCCCTTCCCTGGTAAATATGCAGGGTATTCCTATTGAAATATCAGTTTTAGTTGGCTATTTATTATCCTATAAGCTGCTTATTTTTAAGAAGTTAAGGTGCATTTACATGTGAGCGATTTGACAAGCGAAATCTTCGCCGAGGCTGAAATTAACAATCGATTTTTGCCTCAAACAATATTGGTTACATGGGTTACTTACCCTCGGCGAAGATTTCGCTCGTCAAATCGCTCACATGTAAATGCATCTTTATGTAGGAGTGATTACTTCTACTGATTACCATTAAGGAGGGGTGACTTGTGACAAATCAGGGTTTACATTCTCAGGCCACTATTATTTTAAGTTTTTGACTAAAACCAGCGCCAGTAGATGGCTGTGAATGCTCCCACACCTCGCTCATTGTTGGGGGTAACATTCCAAGTTTGCAAACTGTGAGTATTGTTGGCACCTCTTCTGATTACTTTCCTTAACAGCGACAGGCGTAATTGCGAGGAAAGGAAAATATGTAACTTATTTTGAAGACAAATTCATTGGCTAAGAAATGATAACATGATGCAAGATTGAACTTGTTTTGTAGAATATACGAGGGGGTTGTTAATTTCGCAGTTTTGCGGAGTGACCTTGTGACAGCATTAATTTGTCAGAGTCAGTTCACAGATATTATTGCAGGCCTTTAAAAAAGATGGGTCTGGACAACCCAACACATACTATACGGTTGTTTAATATAAAAGTCTCCGCCATGCGGGGAATTTGGCGAATTTGGGGAATATGCGGTCCCACAGTCATATACCGCTGCCAGCCATCCGAATCCTAGTCTGCAAACGTCCTCCGAGGAAAGAACGGTTTGGGTTGGTTCGGAAGGCGGCCAACTCGAAGCAACCCCCCAGTAAATGCCTGTGGAGGCGCACCAGCACCAAATTCCCCGCATGGCGGAGACTTTTATATTAAACTTCCGTCAACACAGGGCTAGGCTGGATGTGTCAGGGGGCTGGGACAACCTAACATTACCAACTAGTACTAATAATAATCATTAAAAGTTGCTGTTGAAAAAGGACCTGCTGAAAAATAAGCATCTTCGTGCCAAAAAAATGAGATAAATATAATGAAAACTTCACTGGGGTTATTAACCCCTTGCTATTCAGTGCAATTAGTGGCATCCTACAAATGCACCGAATACTCTCTCAGTCGAAAGGTTAGATCTAGAATTTATTAAACACATGATCAACTATTTTGATAAATTAATTACTGCACTTTAGTGAACTGGATTAATAGGTCCTTGAAGTAGTTTTCAAAAAATTTTGTTGTAAGGGCATTAGTAATATTGTTCAATGGATAGTTGAGCCATTATCTGGAATGCAAATTATTTCAACAAATCATGGAAAAGGGGGCACCCGAAAGGAATCCGAAAACATGTCAGCATTGGACTGGAACGTTTTACTGCCGAAACATACGCATGCGTGCATACACACGTACATACACACACACATCTATGTAGTACACACTCACTGAAAGAACAGGAGCCAGAAGTTCACTGTGTAGGAAGCAAACACATGCTTTTGAAGTAAGTCAGCTGATTCCTAGGATGACGATAGCAGCAGGATGGGATCAATTGGGCCAAATAGTATGAGCCTTGCTGCAGCACTACATAGTGCAGCCCTCACAGCTACTGGTACTTTAACTGCGACTTGTCATGGCCATAAATTTAAAGTATTTTTGGAAAAAAGAGGCAACGTCCGGCAGAAAGTAGGGTGTATAGAAGGGGAAAGCGAAGGTGGTGGCTGGGGGGTAGTAGACGAGGTGCGTTCAGCTGTTGTGCAGGGTTGCCAGATGGCGTGGCTCTATTTTGATATCCTATTTGAATGGACGTCTAGACGGACTTGATTGGATGGGGCATGATTGCGGAATTTTGGGGCAAAAAAGGTGTTATGAGTGAGGGCTTGTGTGGTGTGTGGCCATGACCTTGACCCCGATTTTGCGCAGTGCAGCTGGCGCGTGCGGCGGCGCGGCGCTCGCGCCAGGATAGGAGGGGCGTTCAAATCCCGTTGCGGAGAAGCATGTTTTGGCGCATTTTCGCACCCAGTACTAGCATGTGATGCATGCTGCGCAAGGCCAGCACGCTTATTCGTGACGTTCTCATTGTTTACGTTTATGCACATTCAACCATCGCGTTTAATATCTTGTTGCTGCCCTCACGTAATGGGAACGCTTTGACGATGTGGAGCTGCACTGCACACCCTGGGAGGATCAATAATATTGTCAAACTTGAATGTGAAATGTGGCCAGCATATTCAGTACAGAGCCAAGTCAGTTTGGTAAATGTGTCGATGAGTACTGGCCTTGTTGTGGATTGCCACAATTTTCAAATATTTGGTTTTATTTTTCGAGGGGGGGGGGAGGGGGGCAAATTGAACACACTGCATGTTGTGAGCAAAATGAAAGTACGGGAGATACTCCTGTGCCACTCTTTTCCATGCTTACATATCAACCTTGGTGACCATAAATAATTGAGATCTGGTAGGACGGGGTGGAATTTTCCAGTCAGGCAACTTCCCCACTTCTCAAGTGGCCCAGCCTGGCCCCCTCCTGGTTAACAAAACATTACATAATTAGCATGACATAATATTACTATGACACACAAGTGATGATAAACTATTGCTGCAAATGTAGCCAGGGAAGAGTAACTGATGCATAAAATCGGCTGAAACGAGCAGATGTACTCACCTGCTGTGCTCTCATCATTACTATAATTCATTATCCCTTTGTCAGCAGCATTCTTATCATAGGCAGTGGTCTGCAAATCATGACGTGATTATAATAATAATAATGCATAATGCATACCCCGTTATCAGCCTGTCGGCTCTTTAGGGGGGAAGTTTTGTTTTGCCTGGAACTCTTTGCTTTCATTTTACTGTGCTTTTTGGGATAGGATAGGGACGGAAGGAAGCGGCTGTGGCCTATTAATTACGGAAGCAACTCCGGAATTTTCCTGGAAGGACCGTGGGAAACCACAGAAAGCCACGGTCAGAGTTGCCGGCCCCGGGATTCGAACCCAGGACCTCCCAATTAGCAGTCGGACGCCTTATCCACTATGCCAACCTGCTTCGGTATAGATGATGTGATTAGTAGCTATTGTTTTATTTGTTTCAATGTCAGTTCCCTCTTAAACAGGTTCAGTTTAGAGGCATTCTTTAAATACTGCTGCTCTTTCAAGTGACTTATCCTTGGGAATTGTGATTTATGGAATAATAGAATCTCCAAACTCCAGTACATGTCAAGGTCAATCAGAGAATTGGTGCACAAATACATGCCATATTTTAAGAGCCCCTTTCCCTCATTAAACTATTATTAATATTGTAGCAAGTAATGATAAAAATCATTCAGTTCTGAACAGTTGGACACAAAATGACAAAGACAAAGTACAAGAGACGCATTTGTTGCAGAGGTATCATCAAGATGGCAATGCACTTGTGTTGCATTATGTGTTATAGACACCTCTGTATATAAGAGCCTCAGCAATCCTAAGAGCCGAAGCATTTGAAAGGCTGGTCTCGGCATACTTCCATAAGGCCTCTCTCTCTCTCTCTCTCGCTCTCTCTCCCTCTCCCTCTCTCTCCCTCTCCCTCTCTCTCCCTCTCCCNCCCCCTTTCTCCCCCTCTCCCTCTCTCTTGGGCTCCCCCCTCTCTCTCCCCATCCCTCACCTTCCCATGAGTATTTTATGGGCACAATAATCTTGCATTTTTGTGGATAGTTTCATAAATCAGTATAAGTTACAGCAGTGGGCATTAAAGTCATACAGCAGGCAGAACGATATTGGGATGTCAAGGTAAGAAAGACCATTCTGCACCAAAGCAATCATGAAGAGTATACTTTGTATATTCATTGTGTTAATGGTTCTCCCGGTATCTCTGCCCAGATTTAGTATGTAGACTGCCATACTCAGTAAGTGACACGTTTAATGTAAAATTTTGCATCATATACTCATTGCAGATATGAGACTAAAGATACTTCCCACTAAGAGGTCATTCACTCAACTAGGAGCCAATGGGAAGATGGGAAAAAGTAAATTGAAATTCTTAGGAGGTTTGAAACTAAAAACTGAATATGCAATGTATAATTTTGTTATTTTTTCCATTACGGACTTGTGTTTTTGTGCAACTCCTCTCCTTTAGAATTATGCAACACTTATAAGGCCTTAGCTTATGTTGGTTGAATTAAGTCACATTGAAGATCTTATGACTGATGCTATTTCTGCCAGGTTCATCCCACTGCCCTAGAGTACAACTTAGTGTGGGCAGGCATTCACCCAAAGCCAAACCATTTGCAAGAATTGATGGCTCATCAAAGGATAAATCACTTTCCCAGGTATGTTTTTCTATTAGGTAGAAAAATGCCTTGGAAATTACTGTATATCACACAACCTTCTAGGTCGTATGAGCTGACCAGGAAGGATCGTCTGTACAAGAATATCGAGAAGATGCAACATACTCGTGGAATGAAGCATTTTAACTTTATCCCAATGACTTTTTTGATACCATCTGACTTTGGGAGCTTATGTTCAGCACACAATCGGGTTCGAGGCCCTTGGATAGTGAAGCCTGTTGCCTCGTCACAAGGAAGAGGGATTTACATTGTTAATCATGTGAGTTAACTGGGATTTGCTTCAAGCATACCGGGTGTCACAACTGCTGTTTTGTTTCCAATACAGCCAGATGAAGTGCCAGCTGATGATCAGGTGGTCGTGGCAAAGTACATTTCAAACCCTCTGTTGGTCGATGGCCACAAGTGTGACTTGCGCCTCTATGTGGCTGTTACATCATATGAACCACTAGTCATATACATGTATGAGGAGGGCCTGGTCAGAATAGCAACTGTTAAGTATGACTATTCTAGGAAGAACTTATGGAATCCCTGTATGCATTTGTGCAACTATAGTATCAACAAGTACCACTCTGATTATATCAGGTGAGTTACATAATATAGCTTAAAGTCTTGCTTAGAAAATCACTTGAAAAATCCATTACGTGGTTAAAATTTTTCTGCCAATGGCCAATTATTTGAAACCATAGTGGTGTTTGAAGGTATCAAAAATTGTACCATATTACCTCACTTAAAGTGGCATGCCTGTATAACCCGTGGCTGGCCGGCATACCGCAGTACCCAGGGTAGATTTCCATAATCTTGATCCTTCTCAATTTTTTTGGAATGCAACTAAAATCATGTTACGGTGAAAAATGTGCAAGTACAGGGCTGTGAGAATATGGAAGTTCATCTGTTGCACAGGGCATAGAGTGTGACAAATCTGACTGTCAGCCTGCTCTGAGAGGGGAACCCCCCTAAACATTATAAAGGATCTGCAAAGGATCAACACAAATTCCTTCAGTCCTTTGTTTTGCTATCAATAGTTCGCTGGTCGCAGATCTCGTTAGCAATGAGATCACTTTGTGTAGTGGTGTCAATTTGTCTGAGAAGCCTCGTTACTCAGATAATAAAATTCAAACCAAACACATGAAATATCCTGGTAGGTATGCTTCCCTTCTAGCAGCCCTGCACTTTTAATTGAAAATGTTGCCGTAAAATTTGAATTTAACGAACGATCTTATGGGATGTGTTAGGCGAGAGAAGTATCCTGGGCTGTGTCTGTACCGTAGAACATGGTGTAATGCATTCCTTTGAGTAATAATAATTTTCATGGAGATCGTAAGGAAACCTCGCCTTATATCGGCATACCTCGCTGAGACCGGCATGCCGGTATAGCCACCAGATCGTGCATTTCTAATAACTGGTTGACCTCGACTACACCGGCATGCCGCTTTAAGTGAGGTAATATGGTAAGATATTATAGAACGAGTCAGGTTAGTGTAACTCATGACAGCTTTGTTATTTTTAATTCATTGTACATGGAAGGCTGAGTTGCTTGAAATTCTTAAAAATAACTGCCATAACACTGGTCAATTGACTATTGCCTCTTCCTGTGCAGAATATAGCTGCAACTGAAAGTTGGTGTATTGCATCCATGCAGTATTTTGGATTGAAATTATTATTACAGGCTTTTCTGGACAAACAAGAACACAGAGCCAAGCACACACCACCCACACCCACACCCCACACACGCACATCCCGCCCACCCACCCCAACTAGTGGTAGATCAAATTGTATTGCCTGCTGGACCCATTTGCTCATCACCATGAAGAATTGTGGAGTGACCAATCAAAACGCAACAAACGCCAAAATTTTCAAAATCGAGTTATAGGTGGTAGCACGTCCTTGAGGCTCAGGTCTACATGTGTGTTAGATTGTGACATTTCTAAATGCAATATCTACCGTGTTATAAGGGCTGGAAAATGGAGTGTTGCTTCAAAACGCAATATGTGACCCATACCGGCGCCTTCAAAATGCAACATGCGCCAAGCAGCCAATGGGAGAGTGCGATGCGCAAGTGTTACAAATGGGCGCCGATATCTTACCAACCCCATAGAGTAAGCTAACCAACCCACACAGTACTACAGTAGTACGTATGTTGTTCTCATCGACTCGCTCCAACCCCGAGGGGTGTATAAGTAATAAAATTTGAAGACTAATAGCTAATAATGTTCTCATGATTAGCATTGTGTTTAGATAATAATTAGTGTCAAGGATATGGTATCATGGTTCCTGCTGATAGAAGATACTAAGAATTTATCACAGTTTAATAATACGGCCAATGATAATAATCAATCAAAACGCAACATTTGACACATGTACCCAATCAAAACGCAATAAGTCAAATTTTGATTAATTTTTTTCTCGTGACTAGACAATTCCTGATTTCATTAACATACACCATTAACCACCTCTGCATATAGGCATAATGTACTGCACATTTTGTTTCTTGGTCACATTCCATTTGGGAGCAATAGGTTTTTGTTGAATATCTCGAAATGGCTTTGTTTGCGTTTGTTGCGTTTTGATTGGTCACTCCACAATTATAACTCACCAGTGTTATCAAAATGACATGAGATGATTGCTTGCAATTAGTCAACAATGGGGTTCTAGCCCTTACTACTCCTGGGCTGCTATGCAAGCATCTACCCATATTTAGGTGTTATCTTATGTTTCCATTCATGGTGGTGATATCAAGCAGTCCAATAACCGGAGAGTTTGGGCTCGAGTACCATGGGCCCCATGAGCAGAATTCATTGCTGTCATGTTTTTAACAGTGGTTCCCGTGGATAAACTATTGTTTATTCGCACCTTAACAACACGGTTGGTGTTAGGCGGGCTGGTGGCCTCCCGACGGTTGGCTACGTTGCGTCGCAAACAATCGGGTGCCTATTGATACTGCTGCATGGTTACATGGAACTCTGCTTTATTCTTCTTTTCGGGCTTTCGGGGATTCAATTCGGGATTTTGAGGTGATTAAGTGGATGGAATAGCCCTTTGTCGTGGTGTTGCTGTATGGCTTTTTGTTACTGCAACAGTACTGTACATGGTTGTGGCCCTGCCAGGCACGGTACGTCGCCTGTGCGTGATATTTTTAGGTTTTGCGGAGCGACAGCGGAGCTGGGCGCTTATTGTGGGTTTCTGTATCCACAACATTTACTGTCCGCAGGCCAACGAACGTTATTGTGGCTTTGCCAAGAGCGAAGTACACCTTCACACAGTCCGTTAAACCAACGAACTACATGACGCCAAGTTCCGCCCACCTCCATCCGGCTCTCCCCTTCAATTATGCCCACGACTCACTCTGCAGGCGTACTACTGCACACGCTCAGAAAACATGGCTGGTGTGACATCATGTCGTTCTCTGGGTTAACGGACTGCAGCAACTATCATGGCTTTCATATTTCCCACCTCCTTCATAAATACTGTGGTCCTAGCACTCGCCTGAACGGTTCGCGTGGCAGGGGTAAGAAGATGCTCTTTGTTATGCTCTCCCGGCAACCGGTTGTTTGCGACGCGTAGCCAACATGTTTGGAGCACACGACGCCCTGCCAATCCCGCCGTGTCGCTAGGTGCGGATAAACGATAGACTTTCCGTTCCCGTGGTGACAGAGCAATACACATTCCGCACTGCTAACTCCCAATAAGCTCATCATTGCTAGCAATGATGAGCTTATTGGGAGTTAGCAGAGCTCTTGTGCAGGGCTGAATTTATGGGCATGCCCCCAAACACAGTCATCCATGATCATCTGAGTGACCCATTTTCACAGGGATGAGCATATGCTTCCATGTGGGACTACACCAGCCATATGCATTTTTTCAAAAAAAATATGCAAATAAGGAAAGGTCCGAGAGGATTTCCCTTGTTTTTTTGTTGGATATAGTAAGGCTGAAACAGACAACTTTTAGGTCCTGCACATGGTCATATAAGTAAGGTCTGGTCACTCCCACCCACCCCCTGTCAAGGCATTTTGCAGCGGGTGCTCACCTGAGAGCGCCATGAGACATTTAGGGGGCCACAGTAAGTGGCGACCCTACTGGACTAGACTGAACGTTATAGGTACGAAAGGGGAGGGCTACATCGGGCTACATGCTGGCCCAACATGGCCGCCGGAGGCCATGTTGGCCCCCCCAATGTAGCCCTCCCCTTTCGTACCTATAAAGTTCAGCCTAGTCCAGTAGGGTCGCTACTTACTGTGGCCCCCTAAATGTCTCATGGCGCTCTCAGGTGAGCACCCGCTGCAAAATGCCTCGACAGGTGATAACACCAGAACGTAGTATAAGTGTCCGGGGGCTGGTCCTGCAGTTAGGCAAACAATATGTATAGTGAAATAGCCCTTTGCCATTGTATGCCTCCCAAAAACAGCTCAACAAGCAAATGGGAAATGTAAGTGATGTTTCATGTGAAATATGCATAAAGCTGCATTCACATTCATGAAATCATGCCCCACATAACCCTGCTGACCTTTAAATGGCTTAGAAATTGTTCAGGGTCACATTCTTGGAAAGCAAAACATTGGAATTTGAAAGGGCATTTTTCTTATGAATACTTAGGTGTGAGGATACCAATTCAGAGGACATGGGACACAAATGGAGCTTCAGTGCCTTGCTGCGCCACCTCCAGAAGATGGGAAAGGACACATCAAAACTACTTGAGGCTGTGAAGGACATAGTAATCAAGGCCATCATATCTGCTTCCAGGCCAATTATTAGTGCTACAAAGATGTTTGTGCCTCACCGGAAGAACTGTTTTGGTCAGTATTTGATAATTTTAATGGCAACAATGAGACATAAATATTTTAACTTTTTTAAATTCTTTCCTCCTTTTAACCACCTTAACCCCTTCGCTACAGGATGGGCCCGAACCACGTAGATTTTGTATTACGCGTAATCCGAAGATACAAAAAAGATATTTTACAAATAATAACAGCTATACTTGCTATGTTCAGAGAAAACACTATGAATGAGTCTGAAACAATTTTACTCGTCCAGACATCCCTAAATTAATTTCCAAAAAAGGCTATAAAAACTGGAAATTCGAGTACTGCCGACCAACTGTTTGGCTGATTAAATTATGAAATGCGTGAAAATATGCGGAATAACAACCTTGAGAACCATGCCAGACGAATTTTCTGAACTCATCGTACTTTGCGAGAAATAAATTCATACTTATTTGCGGCTTTCTGGCACTTCGGAAAACCCCTAAATTTATTTGCTGTTTTCCGAAGTGCCTGAAAGTCGCAAATAAGAACTAATTTATTTCTCGCAAAGTACGATGAGTTCAGAAAATTCGTATGGCATGGTTCTCAAGGTTGTTATTCCACATATTTTCACGCATTTCATAATTTAATCAGCCAAACAGTTGGTCGGCAGTACCTGAATTTCCAGATTTTATAGCCTGCTTTTGGAAATTAATTTAGGGACTTCTAGATGAGCAAAATTGTTCCAGACTCATTCATAGTGTTTTCCCTGCACGTGGTAAGTATAGCCGTTATTATTTGTAAAATATCTTGTCCGCATCTTCGGAGTACGCTTAAGTCAAAATCTACATTGGTTGGGCCTATCTGGTAGTGAAGGGGTTAAGAAAGGAAATGAGGTGTATTGATATATTCCAAAATAATGTCATACTGGTTTATATTTAGGATGAAACTCTTGGTACCTGTTAGCAAAATGTTATATATTTTCGTTTCCAGAGTTGTATGGGTTTGACATCCTCATAGATGCAAACTTGAAGCCATGGCTACTAGAAGTGAACCTATCCCCATCCCTGGGTTGTGATGCTCCCCTTGATGTGAAGGTTAAAGCATGTATGATTACTGACCTTCTGACATTGGTTGGTGTCCCAGCTGTTGATCCTGTGCTTCGACGGATGTCAACCTTAGAAAAGTCACCATCCAAGAATAAGAATGCAAAGAAAGTCAGTCTGGTCAGTATTGTTTTAGAGCCCTGATAGCATCTTGACTCCACTGAAAACAAAATATAGTAATGCAGTGGTAACCTATAACTTGAATCTCCAAGGAACCAGAAAAACATTTCAATTTTCGAAAGATTAGGTTTAACCCTGTACTCCGCTATAGGATATTGAGAATAAAAAAATTTAACTCCTTTTCCTTACCATAGGTGACGTAAGGATGGTTTTTATCATGTTTTGGTCATCTCTTACCCAATGACTTAATTGCACATATTTTGTAATTTAAAAATGCCAACATGTACAGAGATGACCTTTACTAAGTTTTGAAACTCCCGGCGATTACAATTTGATCTGGTATATAGATGTCGCTCATATTGCAAGGGGAGCTGGTAAACAAAAGGGAATCGTGACCCCCCCCCCCCCCCCCCCCCAACTATCACAATGGTGGGGTGGGGTGTCACTGTGAGAATTCCTATCACGTATTTAACCTGTACATTGCAGGGTCGGCGGTCTGTATCTCTTGATGCTTGCTCGTTGTCTGGCAACCAAGTCCCAGCCACTACTGAAGATATTCGCACAGCTCAAGCTGTTAAGGAGGAATTGGAGCGGCGAGGAGGTTATGTCCTGATCTTTCCTGCCCCTGATGCTTGGTCAAAATATAAAGACTTCTTGGACACATCAGCGGAGCGTAACTTAATACTACAGGAGCTCCTGTTTGGGGATTTCTTCACCATAAAATCTGGAGGTAGTGGTAGACGACCAGGCCCTGAGGATTCAGAGGGAGGATTGGCCAGGGCATTAGAGATAGCACTTCAGCAGCAAGAGGACAGCATGTGGTTCCCACAGGTGCAGAGGCTTTCAAGGAAGAGGTATCCACACACACCTGCACTGAAAGGATGTCATCGGGATTATGATGTCACTTGCAACATCTTTTCACTACACCACAATAAAGGTAATGTGGATCATACTGTGTGTTCCAGTTGAAATGTCAATTTCATTTACAAATGTACATTGTACTCCCGATTATGCTACCGACATGCTAATGAATGCACGGTGTCGCCAGATAATCGGAAAACATGGATAGTCGAAAAATGGTCCTAGATACGGTAAAAATGAGCTGTTCACGGGTTTTTAATGTACTACTGTACATAGTGTATGCTGCTTTAAATAAGGTTTAATGAAAATAATAAAACTTACCATAGATTTTTAGTTTGTCTTCTAGAAAAAGTCTGCTACATTTCTTTGCCAGACGTATTGACATTTTTTTGGACTTTCATTTCTAACGTTATTTTTTGATGATGCATGGATAATCTACACCCGGAAAATCGGGAGTACAGTGTATATATCGTCATACAATCCTTGACTAATGAATCTTGATTAATGAATCCTTGATGATGATGCAAGTGAGAAAGTCCCTTATCATGTATGTTTTTTGGCAGGGTCATATGACAGTGAAAGGATGGGCATAAAGAAGAGCATGTTGGACTACATTAGGCATGGTACTAACCTCAAGTAAGAAACAGAAATGAATTAATTTAATAACTAAGTAACACCTTTTTAAAATTTCTTTCTCACTTAATCAGTAAGTACCAGTTGCGCAAGTGCTTTGGACAGAATTTGCAATATGCTCTTATGGACATGAGAACATTTGATGTGGATGACACACAAAAGCAGGACCGGATTGGTCAGTTTGTCCAGAGGGCAGCTATGACAGTCAGGGAGCCAGGTGTAATCCAGGTTAGCTCCAGTGTCCATTGCAGCATCAGACTAATATAGAATGCTCCAGAAATTCCTAACCTAGCATGTGTTTCAGGCTTTAGACGACTCTGTGTCCAGAAAAGACCGAGCAGCTATCATTGCAAAGCAGCTTCATGACTTCATACATGTCTATGGGAAGGAGACAGAGGATATGTTGCCCATCGAACCCCATTGTAATGCCATCCCAACAGCCCTATTCAAGGATTTTCTCTCCATAGCTACGTAAGACAATGCTTTCTCTGAACCTTTCTCCCTTACCAGACCTGAAGTTTGGATTATCTGGAAACATCATGACTTATGAATCAGTTTAAAGTCCTTCCAATTTTACATGCCACATTGTTTCCTTTTCGAATATGCCATTTTTAGTGTGTAACAAATTGCATTCACAAATCTTGCAGAAAAAAAATCTAGATCACTTTCTAAACTAACATGATAGCATTAGCACAGAGTTCAATGCAAGAATCTGCACAATGCGATATAACATTCATTACCATGTCACACAATAATTTCACAGGGATATCAAGCAGGTACTTTCTCAAGAGTAAGTGATCCACAGAGAGGCAATAACTCTATTTCACTTCTCACTTTGGGATCATTTGGCTTGTGCGTTGGTTGATTCATAAGTCATGGAGCATATTTTTTAATTCAAAAACGGTAGCACATACAGAGATGACCTTTGCTGAATTTTGAAGATCCGGGGATTACAATTTTATCTGGCATATAGATGTCGTCCATATCACGTGAGGGGCAGAGAAATAAAGGGGGTATGTCACCCCCCCCCCCTCCCCCCCCCTCCCACCCCTACTGCACCATCGCCCTAAGACGGCCTGAGCCTGACGTTGGAGCTGTTGGACGCTGCCTGCTGTACACTTGGCGATGGACAACACAGGAGCTTGATTTCGAGTGTGGGACAATTCAGAGCAGTATGCTTAGGACTCTGAAAGACTGTAAGGTCTCAGGAAGTTGGCATCCTCACTGGTTCCTTGCCATCTCTTTGAGGTGCAAAAGTGCCACCATTTTGCCCTCACTTGGAACTCTAACGCATTGAGGGTGATGTTTTATTATTATTATTATTATTATTATTATTATTATTATTATTATTATTATTATTATTATTATTATTATTATTATTATTAGCTTTACCCCATTAGAGGGAACAGAGCCCTTTTAGGGGGTTGGATTACCAACATTTTTTCTTACGATATTTCTTCTCGCTTTTTTTTCTCTCCGGTGCAGGGGTAAGGATAGGGATTTGTGGGGGGGATACGGGTGTAAGTGCGATGTCTCAAATTGGGGGTAGTGTGCAGTCCCCCAGGGGGCCAAGCTACAAAATTCCCGCCTAGGTGCATGTCAGAAATCCCCCACCGACACCGCACCTCCTCATGGACGGGACAAGGATAGGAAGGGAAGGAATCGGCTGTGGCCTGTTATTTAGGAAGCAACCCCGGAATTCTCCTGGGTGGACCGTGGGAAACCACAGAAAACCACGGTTAGGATTGCCAGCCCCAGGACTAGAATCCAGGACCTCCCGAGTATTAGCAGTCGGACGCCTTATCCACTCCACCAAACTGCTTCGGTTTTTAAAAAATTTTGTGGTGATGGATGACACATGGCTCAGATCATAGTGCTCTCACTTGTCCCACACACGAAAGCAAGCTCCTGTGTTGTCCATCTCCGAGTGTCCTGCATGCAGCGTCCAACAGCTCCAAGCACATCAGGCTCAGTCTGTCTTGGGGCGATGGTGTGGTGAGGGAGCCACGATCCCCTTTTGTTTTCTGGCCCCCCATGCGATATGGGCGGCACCTATATGGCAGATTATATTGTAATTGCCGGAGCTTCAAAACTCAGCAAAGGACATCTCTGTATGTGCTACCGTTTTTGAATAAAAAAATATTTGCGCCATGACTTATGAATCAACCCATGTAATGTGCTCAATGATATATTGAACCCAATCCTTTTAACATTTAAGCCACATTTACACGTGAGCTATTTGATCAGCTGTTATCGCTGAGCGATTAATCCAATGTTTGGGGCGAAAATCGATTGTTACCATGATTGTTACTTTCGTCCGCAACAATTGGATTCATTGCTGATCAAATTTCTCACATGTAAATGCAGCTTTATGCAGGGGAAAAGGGGTCAAGTTGAATGTAGGAAAGAAATACATCAAGTGCATAAAGTGAATTGGTGTACAACAAGACAAAATAATAATGGCAGTGAATGAAATAGTTCTAAAATTTCCAAAATTTTCCCCTACACAGTACTAATATAGCTGTTTTTGATGCTGAGTATCTGAAAAATTTAATACACATGTTTAATTGGAGGTTCCAGGTTGAGGGTCATCAGGTTCTGAGCATTCCTTTCCCTTCTTTGGCAAGAACTGCAGTACATGTAGCGTACTGTAGCAAAAGCTACAGTACTTTGGGGAGTGTACGTGTGACCAATAATACAGTACTCTATAATTATAATATCTATAGACCATGCAACAATGCAACACAAAATACAAAATAAGCACCTATACTGTAGTGTGTATGGACTCACAAGTGTTTCAGGGATGTGTTGATGTTTATTTTGATTTGTTATTTTCAACATTTTCAAATTTAAAACATTTTCAAGGATTATTATGTAACTGGCATTAATGTGAATCTGCTTAAAGTGAAGCTGCATAAAACAGGTACTGCCTGTCCATGATGCAGTCACTAATATTAGTTGCACCATATTTTTGCACTTTTGTGTTTGACACAGCAGAGTTTAAGTGCATAATTGTAATCCTTGATGAGACCAATAATTGCAATTGATAGAGATCAAATTTTGTATGTCAACATGTGTGTCGAACAGCTCTGTTATACACACATGTTGACATACAAAATTTTAACCACATAACCCCATATGGAGGCTGTACTTGCTCTTACTGGCGTCCCGAAGGCGGGAGGGTAGTAGTTGGTGGGGCAGCGGGCTGTGTGGCTAAGATAGGTCTGTATCCGCAAGGAAGGAAGGTTAGGCTTGGTTAGGTTAGGTTGGTACACCATACCCCTTCCATAATCCAAAAAATCAATCTGCCTTTGCGACATAGCCAAGCTGCCCCCAGCCACCACCCCCCCTGCCGCGTCCCGCACGCCAGTAAGGGTTAGTCTTTCCCATATGGAGCCATGTTATGGGAATTTCAAAATTACACATCTCTTGGTTCCCTCATAAAGAGGAAAACAAGGGCATAAAGTTTCTGGAGATCTAGTCTCAGCATCTACAAAAATTAAGATAAAAAAGTATGCGGGTCTGATTGAAGTCCATTATTGTGTGATGGGTAGGGGCCCTCTCCCCACCCCACACTTGCACCATTCATTCAACTGCATAATATACATGCTTCACTCTTCTCCATCATCATTATTGCATATGTGATGCCCAGTGAAGGTGCAGTGCATCAGGCATCTAGAATGTAGTGATAAGTCAATGAGGTTGGTTATGCTTCACAGCTGGAGAGTCGGCTGAAAAAGTTCGGCAACCCAAGGAGTCCTCATAGCCGTGGCTGTAGCCACTGTCATAGATGCTCTGCTTCATTAAATGAATCAGTGAAAAAACTATTCTGGCATCTTGATGGAACAACTTGGCTGCACTGCTGCCTCAAGGAGAAAAAACCCTATCTACACAACTAGTAAGGACAAGGTCTCATGCAGGCCCTGCACTCATCCCCCCTGAGAGTGCACTGATCTACTATATCTGAAGAGGTTGTATACCATATTTTCCTATTGTATAGCCATAGGAGACACTCATTGTGGTAGAATCTTAGCAGATTGAAACTGCTTTTCTGCACTCAGTGCTCATTTCATATTGTGTTTATAAACTATGCGCATTTTGTGTACCAGTGTGGAATGATCTTGCAAGATCAGCAGGGAGTGACTTGTCCAGTGAATCAAATTTATGGATCAGGACGCAGTGCATAATATAATCATTATATTTTTATAATATTATGATGTTTACGCTAATGCCTGAGCACATGTTCAAGTTGAGAGTTAAAGAATGTAAAATGGGCAGAGAATGTACAAAAATAATTAAATGCTAAGTTTCAACCATTATGAGTAGGCCTATTCTATCCATTATTTTGATTCACTGAACAATTCACTCCTTGCTGACCCTGCAAGGTCATTCCACATTGCTACACAAAATGCATAGTTTACAATAACCGCATTAAATGGGCACAGAAAAGTTGTACTAAGGTGTAGTTAGTGTTGCCTATGGCTATATGAGTGGGAATTATTGTTACAACCTCTTCAGATTTGTAGATCAGTGCAGCAAGTAGTTCCCTCAGGTTGTCAGAATAGTTGAGGTGTCGGCGGCAAAAACCCCATTAGTCACATCGAGGTAGTTTTGAGAAAAATACGGAAAACTTCTTGGATACATAAGGGGTTTTTATGGAAACTCTTTATTTTCAGCATTTATTTTTAGGCGTTGTACGTATGGGGATTTTCCTGTTGACAATCATATGTTCCTGTAGCTAGATGGCTGCACTCTCCAGCTGGTATTTTATCCCGAAAATGAATATTTTGGACATATGGGGTTTTTTCCGCCGACGCCTCAGTTTTTACACTTATTCATTTTAATGGAGCAGAGCAGCGATGACAATTATTACAGCAGCTGGACTACTACTACTACTACTACTACTACTACTACTACTACTACTTACTACTTACTACTTACTAGTCAACTGAGAAGTGTACCAACCTCCTCTGCCTTTTTCCACTACATTCTATATGTCTGATGAATGTGACTTAATTTGGTGCCATGGGTGTAGAAGATGGTGAAGGAGAGGAATGAAGGGTGATACACATGGTGTGGCTAAAAAGTTTGGTGAATGTTCGAATATCTCGAATGCATTGGATGCGACAAGCTTGAGCATGTGCACGAATATCCAGGGGCATATCTAGAAGCATGTCTAGAAGTCTAGGTGGAGTAAGCAAGGCCACAAGTGTACTGTCACCACAGTCATTTGAGCACAGTCTGTGTGAGAAGTGGCATCACATCAACAGAGCAACGACGAAACATTACTTCTGATTCAAATTGTGGTAAATCAGTCATACACAGTTTCTAGTTACACTGTCCTTCCTGTACACTTTGATGAGCATTTCATGCGTCTCTGTTGCTGTTTACCCCAATTTGAAGCAGAACTTAATGATATGTCATTGCTCCATTGCTGTGATGCCACTTCTTACATGGGTTGCACTCGAATGACTGTGTTGGCAGTACATGTGTGGCCATGCTTCTAGACATGTCCCTGGATATTCATGCACATGCTCAAGCTTGTCTCATCCATTGCATTTGAGATATCCAAACATTCATCCATCTTTTTAGCCACACCATGTAAGCAAGGTATCCCAACAGATGTGCAATATTACTTCGAAACTCAATGTGCAAGTATCAGCATTAAGCCTTCTCTTAGTTTTGGAACAACTGTTAGTGCTATTTTCTCCCTTTATTCTCTTAGCATCTTGTCACACATTCATTTTCTTTGTAGCCCTGGGGACATTAGAGAAGTTCTAGAGTACCAAAAGACAAGGTCCAACATCTCACCAGATGAGAAGAACCTCACTTTGTATGGTACTTCTTTGGCTTCGTCCCGCAAAAAGGCAGTCTCCATGACCCTACCTCGCAGCCCACACAAGTTCTCTCGTCGATCACTATTTCGGTCTTCTAACTCTCTGGGCCACCAGTCTGACGAAGAGGACTGTTGGGATGTGTGGAATCTTATTATCATGTACGATTCATACCTCTTTGGACAACCTACTACTGCTCAGAGACATGGATTGGAAAGTGAGGAAACATCCAAGGCTAGTAATGGCTCAGCCATGGGGTGAGACTTAGGAAATTCAGGAGTTATAGCAAACTAAAACTCTCCAATAAAGTATGATAGCACATGATATATTTTTGGAGCTGATCAAACAAGAGGAAGGGTTTTTGTGCAGTTTCTGAGGACTCAGGATGTGTTTGTGCAGCATTTATTTGTTGTTTTTTTGGAGGACAATTCTGGGACTGTTCTATATCAGTAATTATTGAAAATAACATCTACTAATTTATGAGTTGAAAGAAATTTGGCATGGAGAGTTGTAATGGCAAGAAAGAAGCCTCAAATTTTTGGGCTTGAAGTTCAACTAGTTGCATATAATGTCGTTTTCAAAAGTTAAGGAAATTCACATGTTCTTATTTGCTCATATCACAAGTAATTAATTGATTGGGATGTTGCATAATTATGTTCGTTAACTTGAGTATATAATGGGAAGGCAGATATTGCATTAGCAAGGTTTTAAGGGGGCACTACAGTCATCGCTCTTCAATTTTTTTTGCGTTTTTTTTTTT
>KZ538932.1:0-15063 GCA_000934665.2 Catajapyx aquilonaris | reverse complement strand
GGGGGGGAATCAAGCGTCTTTTCCTGCGTTGAACACGGCAAACCGCGTCCCGAAATTTTTTAAAATGGCGCGTCAGGAGCGGATGCCTGGCAACGACCTTCTGTTCCCCCTCCTCTCCCCACCTACCCGCTGGCATGAGCGCCATCAGGTGCTGCTCCCCCTCAGGCGCACTGCGCCGGTCCTGATGGCAACAGCACGTCTGTGTGACACTAACGTATTTTTTGAATCGCATTATCGCTCTGTTACGTTACCCTACTTTTAACTTTAAACGCGTTTTTCTCAGCTTGCCGGATTTGGACACTGTCGACATCGCCCAGGCCACGAAAATTTAGCTACGGACTTCCCACTTCACCAGATTTATCCTCAAACATGGCGCTATCATTCGGCCTAAAAGAATTAGCCTGCCCGAACTACTTCTATTTTTACTTTAGTTAAATGTTTTTCAAAACTGTAGTTATCTTTCTGAAATCGTCAAAAAAATACTAAAACGATTTCAAAAATTATAATTCTAGGTCTAATGAAAACTACATGCTCAAGGAAGCCTGAGGTAAAATCTGACGGTTGTAGGTTGACCCCAGTGTCCTAAATCGTGTCGACAGTGGCGTGACGTCACATGGCCCTGGAGGCCCTTCAACACACGGACGTGATTCGAATATAGGCGCTAATAGGTCTTTGACTTATGTACATTCATGAAAATGAAGTCCCAACTTCTTGTCTCTTTTTTTAAGCGATTTTTTTACAAAACCCTTGATTTTGACTGTAGTGCCCTCTTAAAAGACAGAAACCAAAACATTTTTAAAGATGAAATATGTGGCACTGATCTTCTTTATTGAATGTGCCCTAAATTTATGAAATAAATACACAGACTACTAAGACCATGATAATAACTCTTTTATGTTTTTGAGATATACATTCCAGTGCAATGCCCTACCTGGGTGTAGTATTACCTGCTTAGCTGTTTTGGCTTCGTAGGGGATCATTTTCTGGTGTCCATATACCCTACAAGTTGGGCCAGCTTCATCAAAAAGGCATTCAAAAACCTCTCGTTCAATATATGCCTGCCTGACACAATATCAAGGCAACTGATGTATAACAGTCAAGTGATTACAAACGAAGATATGAGACAATAATAACACCACATTGTTCATTACTAGATGTTTTTTTGTGACATTGCATGTCATCTATTGAACATCTAGACTCAAAATTCGGATATGCTTTAATTTGTTCCATTACAATCCTTCTTGACCAATACCATCAAAAGCAAAATATAGCAGGTCTTGTCCAATGATCATTATGTCCCAGCTACATTATCGAGAATCAGCTGTAAGTGTTAAGCAAAATTTATTATTTTATGTAGTTCTTAAATCACTGCTGGACCTATGACAATTCGCAGATCCAGCTGCAATGCAAGCTCAACGAATAACATAAAACGCACATGTTATTTTTTGCCTTGTTTTTCTATAACATCCCTGTGATGGTGTGCAGCCAGATATAGCATGCTAAGGGCAGAGTTTATTTTTGACAAGATGCTAACAGCAACATATGTCCTAGTCATTATGGCAGGTTTTTATTTGGAGTTATCACTGCACCAAAATGCATTCCAACCATCTACTTATTGTCCGTCTTAACATTCCTTCCTTCTCGAGCAATGATACTTGCGTTGTCCAAGTGTCTATACATTTATCACCGGTGTAGCCCAGGTGTAATGTCAGTGCAAGCACTGCAGTCATATATGTTGGTGCAGGGGCTTAGAACAGGGTAGAACTTAGCTACATTGCATTCCTTGATTCGAGTGTAAGGTGTTATGCCAGGGCAGCTCTGGCTGCACACTCAGAATCCAACATTTGAGGCAGATGTAGGGTAAACACGGGGAAGGAAGGGGAATGGTGGGTGCAGGAGTGGAAAGTTTGAATTGTGATATCGTACCATCCCCGGCCCCTTGGGTGTAGCTTGGGGGTATGCTTGTCCCTGCCCCGTCCTGGCAATATTGAGAAAGAGATTAGTAGTTACATAGTAATAGAAAGTTATTTGCAAATTTCAACACCTGTATCAGTGCCTGCAATAGTCTTGGCACATTTTAGTTGTGAGGTCAGCGATGAAGAATTAGAATCATCCAGCGACATGCAGGTGATATGAGCGGATACTCAGCTATCAGCTTCCTTTGCATTGAAGGATGCCACAGCATAGAGTGTACAGACTTTAGGTGTGCCAGTTTGCAGGTGCTGGAACTTGTGCCACATTTTGAAGCATAATATATTATAGTTTGCGAATAAATCTGACTAGCACAATGGTGCCTCTGCAAAATAATGCTGAGTGTGTGTTCAAATATAATGAACTCATCTGTTGATTTGATGGGTGTGATTGTGTTTGGAGCGTCCTTGATAAGTAGGGCAAACATGATGGCACCTATCCCTTTTATAAATTAAAATTGGCATTCCAGAACTGGATCTGTGAAGCACAGGATCCACAAGTATCACGCAACCTTGGTGCCACCAAGTTCAGCCATCTTGCTATACAAAACTTGCTCAGAGCATTTGTTTATGGCCTAGGGCTTTCGTACACCACCTTACATCATGCCACTTTCACTACCCCTTATACTACACCGGCTGATAAACTAATGGACTATATGATGTATGATCAAGATTATCACAAGGTTGAGAGAAAGTTTGCAAGAATTAGCAAAGAGACTTAGGCATTGTTTACAGAAGTGGTCTCCAATCTGTCGAATGAATTTGTGCAGTCTGCTACCCCTATTCTGTAAAATTTCTTTTTATCCATAAGAATTTCTGCCTCATTACGAAATGAGGGAAGGAATGAAATGGACCCCAGGTTATTATTGCTAACTCATGTTATTGGGCAAGAGCATGACTGCAGTGTAACCATTGACGGTGATTGTAGCCCACTCAGTGTAGAGACGTTGGAGATCACCGACTTAATGGAATTTCCGAATAATGGGCTCAATAGTCACAGGTGACAAATATATGCATGTCAGTCAAATCTTGGATATCTCTTGTTCTGTGTAAGAGCGCATTAGGTATCTGGGGTTTTCTGCACTGCCAAATATGAGATGTAATCCTGTATATCCTAGTCCCAGTTGCAACTCTGCACTTGTTAACAAGCATTCTACAGAACTTGTAGCAGAAACAAATAAGCAATATAATCCTTATGAGATGCAACACAATGTTGCCTCAGACAGTCAAGTTTCTCTTCTGCATGACTATTTTTCAAGCGGAAACTACTAAAGCTTCACAGACTATTGCAAGTTAGCCAGTGCCTAACTAAGACATGTGGAGAGTACTCACAATCTATTGTGTTCTCCTGTAGCTCAGAGATTATGTAGTAAATTAGGTGGCAAAAAGCAGATTATTTATTTTTGTTGGTGGAGTTATATATTTTTTAAAGAATTCCCAGGTACAAAGGGTAAATTGAAGTGATGCATCCCAAAACTGTACAAGTCAACTTGTGGTTAAAATGAAATTAACATCAATCAAGGATAATCAACCTTACTGTTATTTTCTTAGCATTCCCAAAAAATTTAAAGCAATAAAATTAGAAAAATTGTCAAGTATCATTAATCTGGACAATTTAATCCAGCATTTCTGGGTGAAATTTACAGCTCTGGTTCAGTACTAATGACAATGCCATGCAACCCTGCCTGTTATGGTGTATGGGATATTCATTTTATATTCTAATTCAAAGTGTCATGATTCCACTCTTGATTGGTTCCATTCATTCAAGCACTGTTCATTTCAAAATCCCTTCAGTATAAGGGGGTCACTATATGCTGGTCATATGGCAATGTGTTGCTGAAGTAGGTTTACTTACAAGGGCAGTTGTCTAAAATATAGTCTAGTATGTTTGCCAGGGTATGCTGTGGATCTTCGGGAAGGGTTGAATGGCATTCAATGCTTGGAAATTTATAAGGTCCTGTTTAACTTTTCCTACCTATAGGAGACTAGTTTTAATTTTTTTGTCCAGGTGCAAAGTTTGCACTCCTGACTTTCATCTGGAGTGCAAATTGCTTACTTGGAGTGCTTAATATTTAATTACTGTGTTAAAGGGACACTCCACTCAAAAAACAAGTTTGGCTCTAAAAATCAGGCAAAGAATCCTGAATCCGAAGGTGCAATCCGTTTTTCGCTACGCATAACGGTAATCCCAGGTCGAGGGGTCAAAGTGGGGAAATTCAAATAGTGCACTAGAAGCTGGCCGTCTGCCAGCGACGCCCTCGGGACCTTGGAAATTGGAGGGCTGCTCCCGCCTGCCCGCGCGCTTAGGCCCATCCCAGAGCGGTGCAGCCCTCCAGTTCCCCTATTCCCCGTGTGGCGGCGCTGCTCATTAGCAGACGACACACTTTGACGCCTCGCCCTGGGATTACCGTTCCGCGTAGCGAAAAACTAATTGCACCGTCGGACTCAGGATTTTTTGCCCGATTTTTAGAGCCAAACTTGTTTTTTGAGTGGAGTGCCCCTTTAAGGTATGTTAAAAAGCAGGACCAACTGGAGTGCAAACTTTGCACTCCAAGGCTCAGTTTGGAGTGCACATGACACTTTTGGAGTGAAAGTTGCACCTTTGCATCTGAATATTTCAACCCCTGCATTCACCTATATTATATATACAGGGTGGGGCAAAAGTCATGGGCGGGTTTAAACGACGCAGCATGGCATAAGTAACGAACGATTATATTTTTAAAAAATTGCACTACACAGAGAAAGATATGCCATTTATGGATCAAGGTCCAAAAAAGTCACTTCTTGAAAACAATACCGGATAGATGTCCACCTTTGCGGGCAACACATATTCCTCCAAACACCGGACGAAACCCTTCATAACGCGTTCCAGCATGTCCAGGGAAATGTTTCTCACGGCGTGTCTTATCTGATCCTTAAGATCAGCCAATGACTGAGGACGTGTGGTGAACACCGAACAAATTAAAAGTCAAGTGTTTCATGGGAGGGTCATTTCGAGATTTGGGGACATTCCTTGGCCGTCGCAGTCGCCGGATTTGACCACCCCCGACTTCTTCTTGTGGGCAGCTTGTGGGGTTACCTGAAGAGTTTGGTGTTCGCCACACGTCCTCAGTCATTGGCTGATCTTAAGGATCAGATAAGACACGCCGTGAGAAACATTTCCCTGGACATGCTGTTGCGCTTTATGAAGGGTTTCGTCTGGCGTTTGGAGGAATATGGAGGTATTGTGTTCAAGAAGTGACTTTTTTGGACCTTGATCCATAAATGGCATATCTTTCTCTGTGTAGTGTAATTATTTTAAAATATAATCGTTCGTTACTTACGCCATGCTGCGTCGTTTAAACCCACCCATGACTTTTGCCCCACCCTGTATGTATATACTGTATATAGGTAGTGCCTCTCCGGCAGCCTTGTGAAACCTTATGAGACCATTAGTTATGTTTGGGCTGTTTTGGTTACATTTTCTCACTGCATCTGGTATATGAGAGCATAAAGGTCAGGTGGCGTTAAGCTGTTTACATGTAGGCTTTCTTCCTTAGCCAGAGTATGGAGTAGTCTGGACTCTCAACAGAGAACAAGTTGTATACAGTAGATGGAAGGGTAGATGGGGAATGATAAGGTGACAAGCAATGAGTTCCACAAGGATACCTCCTATTCATGTAGATGGACACTTACAGGCTATTATGGAGAAGTCAATCGTAAATGAGTCCTTTGGGTGTACAGCTTCTTCAGCCAATCTAATGAGGAGTTTTGATAGTTTTGAATGATTTGAAGCAATATTCCTATTTAGCATAATATCAGTTGTAGCACATCTGCCAATAACTTGATTGCAATTCATTGGCAGCTGTGCCCTTTTCAGAACAAAAACTTGTGTACTCTTTTTTTTACTTTCCAGGAATGTTAGCTTATACACATTTGGGATGCATTGCTACAATTAGTTTATGTTAAGCCGATAATCAACGATATATTCAACTCGCCATTGTCATCTCTTGAATCCCTGAAGACAAGATTGCATTGTTTCATTTTATTCCGTTAATTGCATTTCTGGCCATTATGAGTAAACTTATGTTTTATCCTACTACAACGATGCATCTATTAAATGATTTACATATCATGCTGTGCATTTTTCAGTATATGAATATTTATGAAGGACAGTCAATTTGTAGATGTAAGTTTTTGGTATTTATTTGTTTCTGTTTTCAGAGCTACTAGTTAAGTTTGTGCAGTATATACATGTGTTCAGCAATATGAAATTTTCTCGTTGTTGCAAGAGCTCAAAGTTAATCAAAAATTGCTTGTGGCCACACATGTAGGAGTAATACTTCGAAGTAATAAATCCTTAGCTTCCAACAATAGTCACTGGACTGATTGGTGGACAGGTGATGTCAGTATTAATGTAATGGGTGGTGGTGGACTGATATAATGCCAATAAGACTTTCCATTTGATGTTGTCCAAATTATTTAATGTGAAGTTGTATGCTTAAATTACAGTGATTTTCAGGTGATGGAAAATGAGCATTTGTGCTTATAGTAAGCACAGATCTTTTGGAATATCTGTGTCCAGATGTTTAGATTGGGTCAGTGGTCTTTATCGGTTGTTGTTTTGCTTACATTGTTGTGTTGTGATGAAAAAATACACCTCACTGAAACTGACTACCTAGTGAATCATTTTACCTGTGACATTTTCCAGGTGCATCATGAGAAGCAATATCTACATAAACTAGAGCAGTGGTTCCCAACCTGTGGGTCGTAAAGGGTTTTCTGGGGTGTGCCGAGGGTGTTTTTTGACATTAAGAAACACTCAGCTGTGAATTATGCAGTTGTTTGCCTGATGCAGTGCAACCATCTCGTTAAATGTTGGGTTAATTAAATATTAGGCAATAATAATATTATTATTATAATAAATATTATAAATCCGGATAGTGCTTGGACCCCTCTTGGGGTATTGCATGGACCTTTATTTACTAACTTGTACAACGTACACAATTGGAACCTTTGACGAAGCGCCCGGGCCCACAGGCAGGATGACAGGAGGGGATGTGCAAGGTGCAGTGCAATGTCTTAATGTGGCCATTTTTAGTGAACTCCCCCAGGTGGTTTAGTCTGTGGAAATACCACCCGAGACGAAGCCAGAGGTAACCCTGAACTCTGCACGAGATGAAGGGGGTGTCCCCGGGCTGGGATCGAACCAGAGACCTTAACATCCGTGGGCGCATACGTTACCGCAGCACCACTCCGCCTCCCCAATATTAGGCAATAATCATGTTATGAAAATATTTTGTTTTCTTTCCACTATAAAAATGCCTTTTTTATGCAAAATGGGGGGGAGGTCACAGGTTACTTGGCTATTATAAAAGGGGGTCACAATTTGAGAAAGGTTGGAAACCATTGGATTAGACTAGAGGGTACCCTTTCATATTTTCACTTTCAACATTATATGCAGGATAGTCAGAATTATGTTACATCAGATCCAGATCTGGGGAAATCCATTGTGCATCTGATGAAGTTGTCATCTTGGATGTAAGGCCTGGTGAATTGTGTCATGCATACAAGCAGAATGATTTTTACCTAGTGATACCATTTTTAGGCAAGAGTATAATCAAGATAATATTATACACAATAAAGATTTTTGCGTTACCCAACTGGTATGCAAAAAGTGAAGAGGAGGAAGGAGCCTCATGATGTCCCAGAAATAGGGCTTTCTTGCCTAGTTCCTCCACTGCCTGTGGGCCATGAATAGCAATGGAGTTTTATTTATTTATTTATTTATTTTTACCTCGTGATACAACTATAAGTCGTTATAGGGGGCTGGCACACCACCATCAGTTTACAAACTTGTTTTTCTTCAATCACCGTGCAAGGACATCAGGATGTAGGGTAGGGATAGGGATTTGTTGGGGAGGGGACACTTGTGCAGGTACAATGTCTTAAACGTTTGGGCCATGTGCAGTCCCCCTGGAGGTTAGGTTGCCAGACACCTCTGAGGTGTAGGTCAGAGACCCTCCCGACGCAGGTGAAAGGGAGCTCCCAGCCAGGGATCGAACCTGGGACCTTTCATTCAGCAAGCCGAGATGTTACCATCTCAGCCACTACACCTCCCCAATAGCAATGGAGTTCCAAGTGTAAAACATTGTGAATGACCCATTACCATGAGGGCAAAGACTCAACAAATCTGACCTGAATAATCCTCTCTCCCCCCCTGCACTGGTTAAAAATGATGGCATGTGTAAGTACACATAATATTCCCTGCTAATATCGTGATAACTCTTGACATTGATTTGACTAATATATTGCTTCATAATAAGGAGCATTGTTCAAAAATTGCTAATTGAAATGGACAAGGGCCCGAGTAACACATGAATGTTCAGTGAACAGGAAGTTAATGTTCTTCACTGAACAGTAGATTTTGCCCATTTATCAATGCCCTCTAAATGTCAAGTTTATGTGTGACAGTGGGCCTACATAACACCAAGCAACAAGTTAAATTCAGTAAACAAGAATCAGTCAATGGAGTTACTTTAAAATTTCACAATCAAGTTTTCGAATGTCAAGAAATGAGATATATGAACATTCTTGTGTTAGGTGAGACCAGGGCACGATGGCTACAGGGCTACAATGGCACAGTCAAATTTTTCAAGAGAATATTAGGTTCACGGACATGATGCTTATGTGGTAGGTGCAGATAGACATGCTCCACATTACATCCTATTTTCAATTCAATCGCAAAAGACTGTCAGCAGCAGTACCGATATTTTTCGATTTTTGACCATTTGAGTAAATGATGGAGAGTCAAAACGAGATGGTGAAGGGAATAAATGTTCATTTTCGTTAGATCGCAAAAAATAGTTATGTATCAAATCAGGTGGGACTTTCGGGATATCCATTAAATAGTTGCGCCTAGCACCCAAAATAAAACTGTATTCGTATAGTAGGCCTAAGTGATGCAAGGATGTAGGATTTTGTATGGAACATAAAGAACAATAGTCATCTTCATTGAAGTTTATCCGACTTGTCCTAATACTGAAGCCATCTGATTTGTTTCGTAGGTTTATTACTAACCTTGTTATTTCAATTAGTAAATTAAACTGCAAATACGGGGCAGGGATGAGTCCATTGGCATAGTCCTTGTAATATGAATATCTAGCTGATTTCTCATATGCGAGATGATCTAATTGAAGTGAATTATCTATTAAAGTCTGTATTAAGGTGTGGGGATTAACAAGTCAGTATAAAAATTACAGTGAATTAGTCTTAACTGGCCTCAGAAAAAAATGAAATGTAAAAAGTGTGCCATCTAGCCCCAGTCTCCCCTACTGGTGGAGTGTTGATCACCATATATATTTCCAAGTGGATATTTGCATATAATGCTTCTTATTCTCACTAGCCCTATTGAAGCTAGACACACCAATAATGGCATGAATTTGAATGGACCTTGTACTGTACATGCACCTTTGGAAAAGTCTATTTAGGGAATTGCACTATAGATTGGTCAACATAAGAACACAACCGAGTGTGGTGCAGAGGATGCAATCCTGGAATGAGAAGTGATCTGTGCATAAGCACGATATGATCTGTTGTAGGTTACACTTATTTCTGAGTTCTGACACTGGCACGGCCGTACAGATCACTTCTGATTCCAGTATTGCATCCTGTGCGCTACGACGATGCACACTCGGTTGTGTTCTTATGTTGATCGATCTACAGGGTGGTCCCGGTAACTCTGGCAAAAATCATAGGGTCGGTAGAGTCACCATAGGCAAGTATTTTGAGATTAGGTACCCATGTCCGGGAATGCTCCCGTACGGGGGTATGGGCATTTCCACGTACAGGGCATTTCCGGACATTGGTACCTATAAGCTCAAAATACTTGCCTATGGGGCCTCTTCCCACCCTGTGATTTTTGCCAGAGTTACCAGGACCACCCTGTATAACTGTAGAGGTAGTGAGAGGGATTTTTTAAAGCTTTCTGCATTCCATATGTTGGAAAATTGAAATACAGTATAATAATGTACATATGTGAGAACCCTTGTGGTTTTTCATGCCTTAATGAAATGGCATAGGTTTGCATGAGGAGCAAAACTAACATGGCCACCTGTCTACATTTGAGAAGCTGTATTTTCATCCTTCACCTCTGGGCAAGAAGTTGAAAACCAACTGAGATTCTTCAGCAGGTATCCCTGACCTTGTATTAATTTGTTAGAGATTTGACCTTTTTGTGCCCTTGAGGAATAGAAGGCATGGAAAAGAATAAAAATCTGCAGACCATTCGGTGCATTGGTAGCCCACCTCAAGGGATGACAAACGCACCTATAGTTACCTGATCAAAATGACCATGTGACCCATTTTTGATGAGGGCAGAGGTAAAATTCCGACCTCGCTGATTTTCTTGAAATTCGGTGCATTGACATAATTATGTCCCCCTCCAATACGGATCACAGGATCATTTCGAGCAGGTAATTAGAAGTGCGTTTTCATCCCTTGGGGTGGGCTACCAATGCACCGAATTTCAAGAAAATCGGTGAGGTTGGAATTTTACGAGTTGAAAAATGTCCCAAGTTGTTAGGGCAAATCTCAAGTCATCATGTGATGTCCGTAGGCCCTCAAGCAATGTAAGCTCGGACATCATATGATGTCCGTATCATCAAAGGGTTAATGTTGCAGCTTTCCCTTGCCGAGTGGGCAAGACAGTATGCATAGTTGTTGCAAAAGTGGCGATTTGTTCTGCATAAAGGAAACACCATCAGTTATAGCTTATAGGATAATATATTAGTGTATGCTGATTTCTGGGGTCCCTTAGAGTTTCTTCTAACTGTTTCTTACATGGTATTCATTAGAACGTATCACGACTCGCCAACAGAGTTTGTGTTACCGGTAGGCCTATAATGCTATATACTTGTATGGAATGATCATTTTTGATACTTACTTCAAGCATTTTTTCTGGAGCATCTTTGGGTCTCCATCGATTAGTTGCATGCTGGGCATAGCGAATGACATAAATACAATAACTGCGTAAGGAAGGGTTTCTTTCATCTTTTGCATCAAGTAATCCAAAGTCAGTGATGGCGATATGTTCATATGAATGTGGGCGAGTGCTTTTGTAGCTGGTAACTGGTAAGGTCAGCCTCAAGTACTTCGCGGTAAATAAATGTTTCTGAAAGCACGTGTTGTGCTGCTGTAGGCCTACAGGAAACGTTAAACCTGTAGTAGCAGATCCCAAACGAATGCTTTGAAAATCCACAAATTTTACGTCAATGGCTAATCCATTGTTTGTTATATTTAAACATCATGTTGGAAAACCACAGATCTGCATCATGGTTCATCCCCTGCAGATGTTCATCATATCTGGCCATCTGCTGACAAAGTATATATCCTACGACTTGTTATGATATTTTCCCATCTTTGTGCCCAATTCATAGTCCACACTTCTGACCATGTCTATTGCATGTTGTTGGCAGAGTAGACTTCTAAATCGACACTCATATCTTTTGTACGCAGACAAAACCTCAAGCATATACACGAAGCAATTTCGACAAATTTCATATCCTATTTGCTATTTTGGTCCATCGAATATACGAGAACGTATTCACGATTTTTAACAGTAAAAATAAAAATAAGGTATTAGTTTGAAAGGCGGCGGCAAAGTGACGTCACCATCTGGCAATCCAGCATCCCTCACCTACAACTGGCAACTCCTGCTTCCCCCCTCCACCTCCTCTTTCCCCTCCTCCCTCATCCTCCCTTCCCTCCGGACAACTTTTCCAAGATGGCGTAGTGTACGGAAAGGCGAATGTCGGAGCGGCAGTAGTGTTCATCTTTCCTGTCTCCCTCCCTTCTTCCCCTCTGTCCCCCTACCTGTACCTGGTCCCCTCTCCGGTGTAGCACTGTCTCATACTACCTGTCATCAAACTGATTACGAGTGTTACTGGGAAGTGAGTGTGGCAAATCGCCTTCCCAACGTTCTTTTCGCCTATGGGTTGAGACGTCAGTCGGTCGGTTGTGAAGAGGCCATTCTAATAGAGGAATAGTGACTTAGCCGCCAAGACTGTCCAGCCGTTGAGGTTGGCCTGCAAGTCGAAATGTTCAGCAAGAAGCCGCATGCAGATGTCAAGAAGTCCACCCAAAAGATTCTTGACCCTAAGAAGGACACGGCCACCAGATTCAAGCATCTCAGGGTCGTCATCGGTAATGCACTTGCTTTAATGGGATGATGGGCTGGCAGGGCTTGGTATTATGGGGAAGTCAAAGGATGTGATGGCATCAGCCAAGAAAAGTTTAATGACATGCAAGGAGGTGCACCCATGCATTCAAAAATGTGGGTAGGGGGCCATGGTTGAGAAAGCACAGGATTTGGGGGGGAGAAGGGGGATAAACACATGGTCTCTAATAGGTGCGTGAACGTGCACCCTGTGAAATGGCTGAGAATGATGCATTACGTTTGCCTTTGTGGGAATTTAGTGGACAATATCTGCTTCACAATAGACAGTCGATCTTAGGCCCATTTTTGCAAGTAGGGGTTGTAGGTTGCATGTTTTAAAGTTCGCATAAAGCTATATTATCTCTCGACAAGAAACTTAACCCCAATTGAAGCTTCACCAGGGTTTGAAATTGATACCTGGGGGCAAACTGGTTAGAATTCTGAACATGGCTCAGCCTCTTATAAACATGTAGACATGGTATGCAAGTTTGTTTTACAGGGCAAGGTTGATTGCACTCAGATGACCTAGTTCATTGAACCTTTGTTCAGGGTTGAAAGTACAGTGGAACCTCATACTTCAAAAGACTCTTAAGTTTGAATGTTAAATTCGAGAGATATTCGATGTGTGTGTGTGTGGAGTACGAACGATGCTCCTAAGTTCGAACTGCGCTTGCAGTGAAAAAATGCACTCGCTGCGTAAACGCCATTTGTTGCAAACCCAAGTCGTTTCTCGCTGTGGCTGTGAAAGCATGGCTTACGTTATGCTCATGTGTTTTCCGAGTTTCTTTCACTTTATTGACAGTATTTAAACGTATTTTATTGTCATGTTTTAATTTATTATTTAGGGCATTTAATTGTTACTTTTAATTAATTTACATTAATTGGGTATTTGCTGTTTAAGTTTATCGAAATGGATTAATGCACTTTGCATTATTTCTAATGGGGAAACTGATTTGGATTTCGAACAATTTTAAAAGAGTTTGACTGGCCTCCTAGAACTAATTCGAAGAATGAGGCACCACTGTACTGAGCAATTAAGGCATGTTGACATAATTAATTTTGGAATCCTGGTCAGGGTTGACATGGGTTGACAGAAGGTTGACTTCCTATTTGTATACATAATGGTAATTCGATCCTGACCCACATTGTCGAGTTGTACATGGAGTCAAGTCTGCCTGACAATGGTTAACTGCCAGCCAGGGTTGAGATCACTGAAATCTCTGAGGTTTGTTGCCAGGTGTGGTACAACCTCATAAAGATTCCTTTGAGAAGCAGGGACACCCCACAGAGGGGTATAGAGGTATGATGGTATTTCTTCATGGAAAGTATAGGTTTCAGTCATAGGGTCAGAGTTGAGTAACACTCAATCCTTTTTTTTTGTTTTTTTTGTATGTGTGCAGGTCGCACTAGATCCTGGGTTGCCTCAACCGTGTAATTTTCTTAGTAATTATACAGGATGTTTCAAGTACACTTTATTTCTGATTGTACGGGCTAATGAATGCACAGGTGTTGCCGGATAATCCGAAAATGGTCATAGAAACTATATAAATGAGTTATTCACAGGTTTTTAATGTACTGCTATACATAGTGTATGCTGCTTTAACCCTGTACTGCACACATTTAGGATTGTGGGAAGAAAAAAATTCTAACGCCTTTTTCTCATCATATGCGACATAAGGATGGTTTTTATTATGTTTTGGTCATCTCTGACCCAATGACTTTGAAGTTACACCGGGTGAGTCAAAAGTCATGGCGAGTATTTTTTAATTCAAAAATGGTAACACATACAGAGATGACCTTTGCTAAGTTTTGAAGGTCTGGCGATCACAATTTCATCTGATAAATAGATGGCATCCATATCGCAAAGGGGACCAGAAAACTAAAGGCGATCATAACCCCCACCCTTCCACCGTCTCATGCAGCTTGGGGTGGGGGGTCACGATCCCCTTTCGTTTACCGGCTCCCCTTGAGATCTCGGGGCCATCTATTTATCAGATGAAATTGTAATCGCCGGACCTTAAAAACGTAGTAATGGTCATATCTGTAAATGTTTCGGTTTTTGAATAAAAATAGTACAATGACTTGGGACTCAAGCCTCAAGCAATATTGCGCCTGCGCCGCCAAAAAATTGTGATGAAATTGTGCTGGCAAAATTAGAATGGCCTCAAATGGCGACGAGAGAGCTACTCTTGCAGTGTTACACATGCAATTCGATATTTAATATCTGCACCTATATCTAATCAGCTCCAGAAACAATTGATGCTTCAGCAAATTCAAATTTCGCGCCATTTTCAACGACCTTGGCTCCTCTCCGCTTCATATCTTATCCCGATCGTAACATTGTCGACATTGCATGTCATCCAGCGGAAGCTAACAAACTAATTGGGACATCAAGCCACACTGTTGTTTCCAGGACCAATGTTGAAGCTTATGGCGCCTGCGCAAATTAATTGTTGCCCTCAGGCAACAATGCCCGCTACAGGGTTAACACTTAACTAGTGACCTGGAAAATCCTAACACTCACGGTGACCTGGGGTCTTTTAAGACCCCAGGGGATTTTAAATATAAATTGCCTTTAATGATAAATATTTGCTTTTTAATCCTTTTACACAACACCTGCAATTGTTTTCTACAATTTGGTTTAATTTTCAACTCTCTAGCTGCCGTATAACAGAATTAAAAAAATCATATACCTAACCATGCAATATTTTCATAACAAAAAAATTGCACCTGGGGTCTTAAAAGACCCCAGGTCACCAGTTAAGGGTTAACTAAAGTTTTGATCTAGATAAAACTTACCATAGGGTGGTTCCATTTCAGATCAGCCAGTGAGTGAAAAAAGGTGTCAGGTCATAGTCATCGATTTTTTTGAAAAATATATATGTGAAACCCACATCG
>KZ538931.1:7818-35347 GCA_000934665.2 Catajapyx aquilonaris | reverse complement strand
CCCCCCCCCCCCTTTACTGGCTTCTAATGGATTCACACGCACATGCATTGCACACGAGGTTGCTGCCAGCAGCTCGAGACCAGTTCCCAAACTACGGCAATAAATATGGGTGCGTCTTATATAAGTCAACAACCGATTTTCCACAATTTTTCGCCTCAAACCTGGGGTGCATCTTATGTGCGTGTGCGTTTTATATGCGCGTAAATACGGTAGTGGGTATCAGGAAACAGAAAACCAAAAATTGTGAGTTATTAGTGACATTCTCACATTTTCTCCAGCATTAGAAGAAATGGCAAAAATATTTTACCGGGGGAATGGGCTTCTCTTCCTGAATCAAATAATTCCTGTAGCTCTGTGTGAAGGCCAGGTATGCACTAATGGCCCTCTTGGGGGCATAGAAGGACTTGAAAAGCTTCCTTTCAGTCAAATGAAGACGAGAAACCTTCATTCTCTGGCTCTTCCTCTGGCTCTTCCTCTGGTTCCTCCTCCTTGCCGTCTGGGCTGAAATCAGGATCATAATTACAAAAAAGCATACAAGAAAAGAAGAATTTCAAATACCAACCCATTTTCAAGAAGAGGGTCGAGGGTTACATCACAAGCCAAAGGGGAGAGAGAATATTAGTCAAATGGTGGCAGACTTCCAAACAGATTTGGGTTTCCTAGGAGGCAACAACACGTTGACACCTAAAGGTCAGTGTTGCCAACATTATTTTCTAGTGCTTGGCAACTGATATATAACTAACAGTTAGTGCAATTTTTTTTTCATACGTGCAATGCAGTTTTTCAAAATGTAGTGCAATCCTTCTACTTCTAATGGCCTATTCACGCAGACACTGCTTTTACCAAAGCAAGCTGTAGAAGTACCCTTTAGCAATTACATAACAATAACAAACTTCTAGGGTTTGCTTGGGAAAATAAAGCTTCTTTTATGCCAGGTTACACTACCAAGTATTTATTATATTTATTAATCGATGGCATTATGTCGGTCTTAACGAGGTGACCAGGTGTAAGTATAACCTGGTCATCGCTGGCTACCCCCATATGGGAATTAAGCAGTGATGTAATGAATGAATGAATGAATGAATGCATTCATCGATGGCAGCAAAAACGAGTATTGAACAGCAAGGATGTGCCCTTGGTTGTCAATAGACCCTCAGTCAATAGACCCCCCGCGGAGGTCAACATCCAACTGGACGTGTCCCACCCCCAATGCGCATGCTCGGAACGGGGGCCAATCGGAGGCTCCATGGTAACAATGCGTCTTGAATACGACGCAGCAACAATGGACGGGGGCCAATGGGAAGAGGTGGCGGCAACAATATGGGGGCGGACCAATCAGAGGGCTCTGTCAAGCAACGGAAGCATTTTAAAGTACATTTATATTTCATCGCTGGCGCTACGACTAGCTGAAATTACGTCGCTTGTCCCAGATTTAGCAGCATATCAATAGCCTGTTAGGCATGTTCTGTTCTTATTGCACAGTTAATAATAATATGCCTGGTTCATTGTGAAAGAGTCAGTATAGATTTTAATCACCTTCGAATAATGCGAAGTAACGCCTGAAAACGACGGACCAAATCTTTCAGATCGATTGCATCACAAGGTCGCCAGAACCGGGGTTAGTTTTAGGATTGGGCTTGCAAAAGAATATCCATTCTTACTATCCTTCTGCATTTCTTGCAGTAACTCCTCTAGGCCAGTTATCCCATTGTTCTCAATAACACCTATACTATTGTTTTAAAAATAGGACCAAGGCTTAATATTATTGAAAGACTCTCATGATATTACTGGGAAATACCGTATGCACATAGAGTTCCGGTACGGTAGCACGCTCCTTCACTTTCAGATGAGTCATGCACGAGCATGTGAAGTCGCAGCATTCCCACTGCATTATTGCATAATATTATTTGGAATAATAATCGGTTTCAGTCTATTTCTAACTTAATATGCTTAAGTTGGTCAAGTTATCAGATTGCATTGTCACCATCTCTGTAATCATTACTTTTATCAGCACATGTACATAAACTCCAAAGCATGACAACCCCAAGAGCCTTGATTGAAAGGTGAATGACTTCCTACCACACTGACTTGCCATGATTCATCCAACAAGTTAAGGTTTAAAATCATACATCTGGTGAGTGGTTCCGTCTCGTTACTGGGATTGTGTAAGTGCATATGGCAATATTCACAGCAAATATTTAACATTTCCTCATTAGCAAATGTGGCTTAGTGATTTAACGTAGGCTCTACTCTAGTCAAACTGCAACTTAAAAGTGTAAATAATCTAGGTTCTGGGCTTGAAATGGAGATTAACGAAAAATTCGGCCTGTCTCCAGGGGCTGGGGGAAGCAATCCGGGAAGTCCAGGGACGTCCGGACACGGCAGGATCTCGGAGAAGGTCAGCAACGAAGAAGACACCAGCCCGTTCCCGGCAAAAATGGAGTCGTTCGGCATAGTATCGCTCGAAAAAGTGCCGATAGCATAAGCATAGAACGGCGAAGCCTGGAGAGAAACTGCGTGAAAACTTCAGCACGGCTTCAGCAGGATAAAGGACAGGCCCCACCAACAAAATTTGCTCAGCAGGTTGGCTGGTGAGTTGTTGCCTGTGCATCAAACCATACTTGCTGAACTCCCTATTCAATCTCCTTGAAGGTGAACAATGGGGATGGATGATGCAGTTGAAGATGATGTAGTAAGCACAGAGTCGCCCATTCTGGGCTCACTTGATGCTGGAGCTGACCCAGGGGCGAGTCCTATACCCCCAGAAGTAAACTTGGATCCCAGCACATGGGAGGGGTGGGCCAACACGTACATGATCTGGATAGCGCAGAACCCATGGCAATTCCTGTACTACGTGCTGATTTGTCTAACACCCTTCTTCTTCATCTCCATGCTGCTGTCATGGAAGCTGGCCAAGGCCATAGAGGCGCAGGAGAAGGATAGGAAGAGGTCAGCCAGACGGGGAGCCAATCTGGCCAAGACGCGACGGGCCAAATCTGACTGATGCACCTATTGGCAAATTACATGCTTTTCCATTTATTCTTGCAAAGCCATGATTTGTATGCATTCCTTATTTGGGCATGGGGGTTGATTGCAGCCGGTTATTATTCCCTGGTATTTTTGCTTACCTGTCGTATAAAGTGCGGTGCTCTTGTGTTTGTTAGTGGAACACACAGTGCAGGACTGTCTAAATAACTGACAATAATAACTATGATTCAGTGTCTTTCAAGATTTCTGTACTGCAGGCATTGTTACTACTAATTTCTCCCAAGTGATTAGAAAATTCCCTGCGCTGAGAGGATAGGCCTGAGGCATATATCTCATGACTACCATATCATGCTCATTGTGAGACAAAACATTTGCTTTCTAAAGCATGTAAGAAGTAACGGTTCTACTATTCTGTCATGGCCTCCGTGCTTGACCAATTTGTGCAGGGAATAAGTTACAATAGCATGATAATTATGTTACTTGGTGTTGTCATCTTTGATTAGACAACCTGTATGTGTGAGAAGAACGTGCAGTACCTTATAAGGCAGTGCCCAGTAATTTTTAAAGCCCTTGGTCCTTTTTACCAATTGTGCAAAATGTAAATCATTGTTCAGCAACTTGTAGCCATTGAAAACCTGGCATTGTACACATCAAGTGTGCTTGAACGTGGCTAGAAGTTACGGGCAATAAATGAAATTGATACAAGTACACGTATGTCGAAGAGTCAATCACAGTACCTCAAGGTGAATACATTTCATTTAGGAATAAAACTCCTTCAGATGGCACGGGCTAACTCATATTTTCCATAGTTCCCATAAACAAATTTGCCTGACCCAGTAATGTCACTTCACTTGCAAATGGCACTTGGTCTTCTCAATAACACCGCATACATTAGCACTAGTTGCTGATCATTGATGGAGAAATCATTGCTTAGAGCCAAGATCTTAAAATCAGCTTCTGTGGTGCCAACTTATTTCAATCAATAGTGTAAAGTTTTTGTAACACACAATTTCCCCCAAAGTCCTTCTAGTGCAGATGTTATTACCCTGTGATAATTAAGGCAGAATAACCTTTATGACGTGCCAATTTTAATATGTTGTGCAAAATTTTGTTGTTAAATATGGTGCAAGATTCCTCTACTCGCTGCGCCATGACTTTTAAAGTCTGAACAATATTGTTTTTCTTTCCCTAATTTATGGATTTGTAATTTTCCGCATATTTGTGACGAGACATTTTTCTTAGGAATTGGGGGAGACAATAACTGTAATTACATTTGCAATAATGTACTTCAATACAGTGATTGAAGTAAGTGCACAACAAAACAGGATTGCATCGTGTCCAAAATGGTGCATTGAAATGCTCTGTCTGGTAATAATCACACATTCCCATAACTAAATACAGTCGAGTATCTTAGATAATTTTCATACGCAGCTGTTTGGTTATGCGAGATAATAAGATTGGCCATGTGTATCTGGGATATGATTGATAGGCAGCACGTTATGCTTGATGCTGAATTACACATTGGGCTTGGATGACATCTGTTGCCCCATTTGTACCTAATGAAACGCACAATTTCTTTTCCTTTTTGTCTTTGCCACAGTCATATTAGGAGACTGTAGACCTAGTACATATTGACCATGACTTGTAATTATCATCCTGAATGAAAAAATCATGGTACAACCAAATTATTTCCTCAAATATTCAGACTATTGAAGTTACCAAATGCAGTTTTCCAAAGCAAAAGGATCAATATAGTACCTGCATGAACAAGTGTATTATAGGGTTGTAATTTAACACTGTTTTATGTGTCCAGGGATATAATGCAAAGTCCAGTGGGTTGAGCCTTATAAGTCAGCTCCTGCCAATCACCTTATGCCATTCCATCCTCAAACCCAAATGCAATATAATATCTTGGGACTACAAAAGATTAAGAGGCTTGGAAATATGCAGAGTTGTCATATCATGCATGTGACACTAGATCCTCGGACATTTTCATATGCAAGATATGACAACTGTGCTGCTTCATGAGCTTCTTGTTTCTCCTAGTCGTTGTCCTTGGGTTTTGGTGCAGGGTGGCATTGTGATGAGACAATAGATGGAACCTGTATTATATGATTAAACACACACTTACATAATATTTTACCAAATATTAATTTGCGTATTCTTATTTCTTGTTTTGAAGATGTAATAATGTCCAACCAGTGGTCTACAGGTCTGCCGTCCCACGGAAAAAAGCTGTATCTGCAAAACTGTTAGAGTAGACTTTCCAGTGCTCTCGGTTTTGCAGATGCGGTTTTTTTTCCATGGGACGGCAGAGGTGTTAATCAACAAGATTGTTCCAAAGCATCCTTGTAAATGTTGATAAGGCACTAGTCTGTAACATGTAGAATGATGAGGTAAATCAACAGATTTGGTTATCCCCATGTTGTGAGGTACCAGCAATGCTAGGAAGCATAAGATATAGTATTTGTTGTAACCTATAATATTATTTAATAGCATGTAGTGTATTTATACTGACACGAAATAATATGCACAATGTTGTACAATTTATATTTACAGTACATTGCATTCAGCTGCGACGTTTAGGCTTCCCAGGCATAGCCTCGTAATCATCATATGAGGGGAAACTTGTTTCGGATTCCTCCTGCAAATTAATATGACACGTTTTAAAATCTGACATGTCAGATGTGAACATAAGCAACAAATAGTGCAAATAAAGGATGATTCAATAGCAAACAAATTTACTGTCTTCCTAGCCAAGGGTGGCAAGCCTTTCGTCTGCCTCTCTTTCTCTTCCAGAGCAGCAGCATTTTTTTTCTTGGTTTGCATGATGGCAAGGTTTTTTTGCAGTTCCTCCTCTGAAGGGGGAATCTCACGCCTGCCTCGGAGCCAAGCTTGCAAACAAGAAAAGACAAAATGTGGTAATCTGGAATTTTTAACTTGGTCGGTGCTGACAGTATTAAGAATTTTTTGAGATAAAGAGTGTATGTCACTTTGGAATGTCACATTTCACACACACAATCACAATGGGGTTGCCAGCAATGACCAGGTACATTCACTTGGTCATCTCGTACGACCATTACAATGGATCCTCCAGTGACTGGTCAGGCCATGTAGAGGAGGTAAAGGTGTGTTTACATGTGAGCGATATGACAAGCGAAGCAGAGCGAAGTAACCATGGTTACTTCACTCGGCGGAGGTGAAAGTAACAATCAATTTTCGCCTCAAACAATACTGATTACTTGGGTTACTCAGCGATGTTACCACTTGGCGATGACTTCGCTCGTCAAATTGTTCACATGTCGCTTAATGATGATAATTATGCTACATTTGCTACTGGAAAAATCTTGCATCACACAAAACAACTCACTAATTCAATTAAAACTTACACTCCCATTCTGCTGGAACTTCCTGCTCAAAGTCTTCCTTCTCAGGTGGATCGAACCAGCGAGAAGTCTTCCTTCGGCCCCCCTGCGGATCTGAAATGAAAACGTGTATGTAACAGTTCAATTTCAATGGGGCAGCCTGGTGTGGTTATATTTCAAGTTGCTGACATTATTCCTAGTGAATTCCTATTCTAGTCAAGTTCATTATCAGTTTTCATTCTCACTTTACTTTTGAAGCAGAAGGTCCCACGGAATTGTCTGATAATTATCACACTTCTGACTGTGGTTCTACTCCTGCTTTTACATGATAAATCCTGGCTTATTACCGAGCTGGTTGACCCTAATTAACACTAGACCATTCCACGTTATTTACAGAAAAACGTGCTGTTCTGGGGCCATAAACTCTTTTCTTGCCTCCCTTGAAAACGTGATGTAACAGTTTATGTCGCTTGCATTGCGTTTCTGACAAATCCATGTACCTGCCGGTATCTCGTAGTACTTGTTCCCGAAGTAATCAGTCCCCTTGTAGTTGCCCTTGAACTGCCGGGGTCGGAGGGACTTGAACAAGTTCTTCCACACCGCCAACCACACACGGCGACTCGGACCTTCCGCCATTTTTGATTTGTCAGGGTGTCCAAATCAGAAACTCAGAATTGGAATTCATTATGAAAGCAATTACAACCTATAGTATTAATTTAAGCTCGTACAGGTAGTACGATATAAATCTTTATTATGCACTTACATTTCGTATAGGTTCATTATTTTTACGTCATTGGTACCCATGCGCAGTGATGCATGTTGCACTGTGATTGGTTAGTGTTTTGCAGTTTAGCATTTTTATTGGCTCTCTCAGTAAGGAGGTGTGCAAACAACAATGTCAGACTGTCTGCAGGGGACGTTCGGTCACACACACCAGTGCGCACTAGTGGGTAGCATCTCTCTCGAAATAACACACACCGAATCAGGAAGCCAATTCCAGGCCATGTTCCAGCCTGTCACAGTTTAGTAGATTGCAAGAACACCATAACATTCCGTGCAGGCCCAGAAATACCCCTAGTGATTACGTCACGCGGCAACCCGTGGCACAACTGAACGCACCCCGCTCCCTGAAGAGCCCTCGCCGTCGTCCACCCACCCACCCACACCACAAATGGCGTAAGTTCTGCAGCGGGTGAAGAGTTGCACCGTGGTAGAGCAATGGCGAGCGAGAGTCGACGGAGGCACCGGCGAACCCCATCCCCCGAGCCCAGAAGCCCGTCTCGGGAGGAAGAGGAAGACGAAGAAGGGGAGGTGGAAGACGTGGAGGATGAGGAGGAGGAGGATGATGAAGAGGAAGAGAAGCCTCAGAATATGTTCAAGAATGATGGGAGTTTCCTGGAGATGTTCAAGAGGTTGCAGGAGGAGAAAAGCAGGGTGGCAGCCAGTGGAGGAGGAGGAGGAGGAGGAGGAGGCCAGCCTGCAGCGGAGGATGAGCAGCTACCGGCATCTTCGTCTGGAGGTGCAGGCGATGCAGGGCTTGTTGGTGATGGAGGACAGGCCGCCAGTGCCAGGAAATCCGCCGCAGGCTTTGTAAGGGTTTCTCAGGAGGGATTCATTAATATTGCTTCATTTCTTGCAGTGGGATTTCAGTATTTTCAATGTTCGAAGTGGTGGCTAAAATAAGTGCTGCTGAGTGGAGGTTGGAGGGGAATGATACTCTTTATAATTGCGCCACCTTAGTGTGGAATGCTGCTGGTACTTAACAGGGACACATTCACTAACAAGACTTTATTACACATTTCCTGAAAAACTTAGTATTACAGTACTGCACACGAGTGAATGACAGGTGTTCACTCTGCAGATTATTACATTCTTGATTGTGGAGGAGGAAGTGTGTATTTGGTCTGGTATGCAGGGCAAGAGTCCATAACAAGAAAGCTATCCCATGACCCGACCTTGGTCCTGCACAATCAAGAAAGTAATTGCATGGAGGTTGGGGTAGGGGGATTGTACATAGATTCAGAGAGTTATGTGCAGTACTATAATATTTCTGAAGCAGCATGGGAAAGTTGATTTCCAGCAGTTGACCAGAAATCAACTTGACAATCACTATAAGATGCTGGCAGATTTTCCAAAGAGGGATTTATAAATCAATCAACATGATTGTTACGCCTCAGTTGGATGGGAAAATACTGTAGTTGCAACACACAAGCAGCAGTGCGCATAATAATAATTGCTATTCTCATAGAAATTGACCTTGGTGTTCATACTGGCAATTGACTTCAAATGTTGCATACCCATTAGCAGTTCAGGCTTGAGAAGTAAGCTCATGATTGAGAATAATATACAGGGTGTTTCAGATTCATGGGTCACTTTTTGATAACTGATATTGCCCTATACCAGTTATCAAAAAGTGACCCACGAGTCTGGAATACCCTGTATATCACTGGTTCATCGAAAGAAAGTTGTGGAGCTTTATTGACTACATGTTTGAGCTGATGGGGTGCCTAATAGAAAAGCTTCAGAACCTGTTACTTTTATTTGTGCTCATTTAACCTGACATTTTTCCACTAAAATTGTACTTAATTATTTTTTAAATTGATATCTAAATGGTTCAAGTCTTGGGGGAAAGGAAAATTTACTTAAGAATTAATGGAACATTCTGTTCATTGCTATTCTTCTCTTCAGTAGTATAATAATGAGTCATTTTTAAATTGCACCATTTAGATTGCTGCTTTGTTTTCTGGTGTGGGAATTTGTGGTGGCAGAAGTACTGACATTCTTTAAATGACCTGGAAGCTATGATTGCTGTAACTTCATTAGGGTGTCTCAAGGACTTCAGATATCAACTGTCTGAGGCAGTTTCTGATTTCCACGGAGGAAATGAGTAATTGGAATATGATAAAATGTTGTCTTCTTTTGTACTGTGCATTTAATATCTTTGAATTTGAGAAAAGGGGTGGAAGTGAAGGGCAAGTTGAAATTATTGTGTAATTCATAATTAAACCAGAATTAAGACTAAGCTTGCTCTGTAGCTTACAGCCGAGTGTGAATGACACTACAGTCCATATTGATTTGCCATAATTAGGAAATACTACTAGATAATATTCAATGACTAAACTGTGCTCATAATGCAAGATGTGTAATGCCCTTTGCCTACAGGGTGACAACTCAAATATGTGGATTTTTTTCCAGATACTGATGTGGAGAATTGCTGTTACAACTTATTGCATGTCATGAGCAGTCCTCATAGTCCTTATGTTTCAGTTAGCAATACATTATAAAGCAGCATTGTGAAATCAGACACACACTCCTCAGACATCGAAACCACATCTGAGGGGTGAGGTGATCTGGTTGTTGGTCAGCCATGGACTGACTTGGAACAGATGTTTGCCCTGCCTTTCAGGTGGGGGTGTGGAGGAGAACTCCCCCACATATCCTCCAAATCCCATGAGTGGCCACTAAGAGATTGTTAGAAAGCTGAAATTTCAAAAAGAGAGAGGTGAGAGGAGGCAAGCTGCAGCCATGGCTAATAGGCCTGAGTTTGTCTCCCCGCAGGTGGGCAAGCGACGGGGCGGCAAGGTTCTGCCCACTGGCATCGTGAAAAAGCAGAAGAAGGACCAAATTGAAGCAGAGGTGAGAGCAGCAACTGAGTAGTTTCATTCACTGCATTGGAATATTGAACCATACTGCATTTCAAACTGTTATAAAATTCACAAAGTAGATACGTATCAGAACCTTGTAAGCTTGAAAAAGGTGTCCTAATCTCAGCCTTGTTAAGTGAGGTATAATGCACCGATGCTGATGACCTTCACACAATGAAATTCTCGACAACATTACACGAGGCATGCAACTGCAGCTGTTAGACTCATGTTTGCCTTATCTTCAATGTGATTTTAGGGTACTCAGCCCAAGGACGCATGGGCCCAGTACATGGCCGAAGTGCGGAAGTATCGTGAGAGGTCTTGTGAAGAGGAAGGCAAGACACGCCCATTGGTGAAGTGAGGGGGATTAATAAGACTGCCCAATTAGGAAGGTAACAATGTTTGCGCCCTGGGAAGAAGAAAAAAAATGTAGCTGCTCAGAGATTATTATTTCCATTAACACTTCAGTTGTTTTCATTTTGTATTTTTGTTGTGGTTCAGTCAGCTTGAGCAAAGATTTCATTTTGTGTCCTCATCCAAGACCAATGCGGCTTTGGTAGCATAATAATTGTTGGGCATACACTTATAATTTTTGGAGATCACAGAACAGAATGAGCTTTGTGAGTGCGGTGCAAGTGTAAAGGGGCAGTGAGACCCCGGAACAGCAATGTTGCCTTGGAACAGTTGGAGTGCATGTTTGCAGTGCATTATTGTGTGTTGAGTGGCATTTGAGGAACAGGTAATGATTCCTAATTATTGCACTTGTGGTCTTTCAATGTTCCAACGGTTATCAACTTACCTCCATAGTAAAGCCCATTTTCCTAGTTCACATAGCACTTGTTAATTTGGAAGTGTTTTCAGGTTACCACACTTGATGCTCATCAAGAGTATATATTAGCTATTGGGCTCAGAAAGTGTCCTCGTTAACCACAAGGGAACACTTCACTGCCTTGGAGATATCCTATGATTTTTGCATTAATTTACCTAGGGAAAAAATGACATCTATTTGTGCTACTTTGTCTTGGGTAAATGAAGTGCTAGCAATTTGTCAATCATAGCAAATCATATACATGTGATTTTTTTTTTGGGAAAGTATTTGTGTACAGCCAGGTAAAGTCTACATATTTATAGTCAGTGAAGTTAATCAACACTTCCCACAATGCCACAGTTTCTCATGTTGTAGTGTAAATTCTTCTCTTCAAGAGCATCATTAATCTTCATCTAAAGTGTTCCTAGGAAAACAAAACTTGTATTTAAAGGTCCTGTTTTATTGTACAATCTTTGGCCAAGTACAATACATTCTTCAATTGCCAAGTAAAAAAACCTTCCACATCACTCCATTTCGTTACAATTTTCCACCTAATATTGCAGGGTCTGTTATGCTGAGTTCAACCCAGAACACCGGCAGACTTGACAAGTGCAAGTCTGAGGGTGGGTTAAAAAACTTTCAAGTTCACCGAATATTTATGGCTGCCAGCCATGGCCACTTCCGTTGCTGCCCAGGGGACCGAGCGGAGTGGCCTTTTAGTGCATGTGTGCAACATGAGTGAAATAGATTATTGTAAAAGTGAGACCAAAGCAATCAGAAAGTTCTACATTGATTCTACAATCGAGGAAACCTTTTTTTAGTCGAGCTGAGTCCTGTTCCCGAGGTTGTCATTGAAGGGTCAAGTAATGCCGTGGTTAGTTTTCCAGTTAGGATCAATAATCATTTAGTGCCAGTTTTATTTGTAGTTTGCAACAACTACATTTTAGTTATAATGAAATTAAACCATTTAATTTAGGAAAATTATATTTAGATTTCTTATGATGGTTAATATTTTTGTAATAGTTCATCCAGGTATCAGATTTTACACCCTTCAGTTGTGGACTAGATGTGTTGAATTATACAGTGCCAGAGACAGAAACGTGAGAAGTTTGACTAGTAGTGAGGAATTTCATATGTTAAAAGAGTGAAAACCGGGCAAATCCAACCATCTCAATTTCAAATTGGGACCAACATCAACCAGAATTCATGCCGTCAACCTTTCCCAAGTGACCAAGTCTGGCCTGCCATCAGCCGTGTTTCCACAATCATATCCGCTTCTCTTCTGTAATTTACAGCGGTACATGTACATGTTGAGACAAATTGCCAAACATAGGTTTGGATTCAGTATATGCCCAGGGGGTCACGGCTCCATCCGTATGCAGCCACTTGATGTGATCTAGCCACAGAGAAGACTGCTTTCTTCTGGGACAGCTCATTACGCAGGTCACGTACTTCCCTGACAGCCTGACTCTTAAGCTGAAATAAAGAGAATAATTATGTTGAATAATCAGTGCAATAAAACAAAACCCGCAAGATCCATCACAAACTTTTCTATAGATCTTGCTGGTTTTGCTTGCACTATGCTGCTGGATCTTGCGGTATTTGCATGAATCGACAGTTTTTGGGCTCATATACTATGGAACTAACACATTTTGCCCGAGCAGCTTTTAACACCGCATCACACCCTATGTGATGGACAATATGCCATGCCTAACTCGCTTCCCGCCAACATTGGATCTTGCGGGTTTTGCTTTGCCGCTCCTCAGTTATAAAAATCTTCTATAACATTGATAAGAATGTAGCTTTGACTTTCCATACATGGACGTTCTGCCTGATTATCCCTGCGGTGAGAACATTTTTTGTTTCTGCAATTCATTATACTACTAATATATTATGAAAGCTACTTCGTTCTACCAGTTTTGGTGTGAAGGAGAGGACATAGAAGAGGGAAAATTGATTTGCCTACTCATAATTAAAGGCAGGCAGAATGCTAATGAGTAATGATGCTCCAATGATAAATGTCAATATGATCTATGGTCAATATGTGACCAACTGACCTTGCTTTCTGAATCAAGTCGCAGCTTGGCAGTCTTGACCTTCTGTTGCAGGTCCTTAATCTCATGCTGTAACCTGGCAGCCGTAATCTTGTAGTTAGCTTTCTTGGAGGGCCCATCCCTTACTCGGAGAGGCAAGTCACGTCCTTCCAGGTGAGCCAGCAACCTCCGGTGCAAAGTATTCAGCTCAGCACGTAGAGTGGTGCAGGTGTCTTCAAGGGGACGGGTGCCGGTCAACTCTTCAACGTATTTCTGGCGCCATCGCTCATGTTGCTGAAATTTAGTCAAATTCACTATTAATGCCAAGTTATATGCACTCACTAAGATTTACATAAACAAATGCTGCATTAAGTTGCCATTTGTGCAAGAGCATAGAATAAAGATAGAAGGATTAGAGAGAGAGAGAGTATCCAAACCTGTGTGGATCTTGTTGGTGTACTCACTTGTTGACCCCCATGCCCAATGTTTGTGCAATAGTTGGAGGATTTTTAACAATGCTTTACAGCCTCCGTATTTAAGTGTGTAAATTCTTTGTACAAGTGTTGTAGTAAGTGTAAGTTGTGAGCGCGGTAGTTTATAAATAGCTGCAGCCATTGCAGGAAATAGTGGTTAAAAGTAACTGAAGAGAGTCTTTGGCTAGTGTAGAAGTACGATAAGGAAGTAGAAAATAGGATGCAACACCTTGCTCTCGGGAGAATCCATATTCCAGCACTTTAGTATTCTAAATGTGTATGTGCCCAGAAATATTTCACATTAGAAATGGCTTTTCTTCAAATATCGATAACCAACTCTTGTCTCAAAGTTTTAAAAACTCACTCTGAATTTATCCTGGGAGTTAGTCTGTTCTCTGCGCAAGAGAGGCTCTTGGGTAGTTTCACCGTCAGGATAAACGACAGGTCAGTTTTTTTTCCCCCCCGTCACGAAATAATGATTTAGTGTTGTCACGTGTCACAGGTACATTTGGTACCGGAAATTGAACCTCACGTTGCGCTCCCCTGGCTGAAATTACCTACACCTCGAGCAGGCCTTGCATATAGAAGTGGCCATGGCATTATGTCTACCCGCCCTCATATTCACCGGCTTGACAACAATTTTACAGCTCGGGGTATACAATCAAGAACCGCGATTGCCAGAAATGCCCCCTTACGAAATCCGCTTGTGCTCATTAGGTCTACGGGGGGCTCCACATCTCGCCACACGCCATTCTGGATTTATGAATTTATAGGCCAGCTACAGGGTGTAATAGTGGCTTTGCAAGGAGGTGAGGCCGAAAAGGGGGGCAGATATGAAAAAGAGAGAAAAAGAGGTGTGAAGGCTGCCGTGTCTGAAGAAAAGAGCACGAATGGCATCACGACCCGCCCCTTCTAAGCATTCCGTGAAAGCCAGGCTACTGATCTATTAGTCGATGTTCGTAGGTCTTCGATCAAACCGGGATCAACATTTCATGCGGTTTATCTGACTCTGCCGCGCAATACCTTTCTGGTTATATGCAGGTATTATAAATCCGTTTCCCCGGGCTCGTTTTCTGGGCGACATAAATCGTCAGGCGGACACGAACCGCCGCGTGGCAGCCATGTTTGATGGCGTTGGTCGTTGGGGGAGTTAGGTTGCCAGTATGCAGGACCGTTGTATCTTGTGCGTTTGACTTGCGAGGTGGGGGCGGAGGATTGCTTGTGGGGAGGGAGTTTACCTTCCCTATTTCCTCTCGTGCTAGAGGCCGTCGGCAAAGAGCCAAGGCCAAGCGGCAGGAATTTCGTGTCCTTTTGCGAACACGCGAACCGGAGGATTAGGATTAGTGGCAGGTATGCATGGGGCATTGGGGGCGGTATGGAGTTGCAGAGAGAATGTACCGTAACTAGCCTACATCTGGGGGTTTTTTTTCTGGCTTGATCATCAATGCTTGGAATTGCATTGCCGAGTGTCGTGTGTGGCGCAACTTTGTCGTGGAAAAATTATACTTGAACTGAGTCACGTAAAAATCCCTGCAATTAACAAGAAAAATGACAACTAATAGCTACACAATATTTATTGCCATCAACTATTACATTACCTTGTGTTGTTAACATTATTTCCACTACCGATTACTCCTCGACTGAACCGCACTTCAACCGGTGCACTTACTGAGACTGAATTTTAAACTGATAATGTGTGATTCACTGATAAAAGAACGGCTCGTAACACCTAGCTCCATGCCGATAGACAGCCCTCTGAGAAAAGTAGCAAAAAAAGCGTATCTACTGATGAATATTGCTCAAATAGTGAAAGGAAGAAACACACAGAGAAATCGACAATATAAACCATATTACGCACATACCTGTGTGAGCCTGTCACGCTTTTCTCTGACTTGACCATAAAGATCGTTGGCCCTGTCCACCAATTCGGCGCGGCGGAGCTCGGCTGCTTGCCTTCCTTGGACCACGTCCGACAACTCAGCCAGGAGCCTCTCTCCTGCAAATGAATTGTGATAAAGCATTCATGAGAACAGTGATAAAAAGAGATGCAATGCGATTTGACTTTGCATCAACAGGTTAGTCATGGCCTCTCTGAATCAGAAGTGCTCCTCTAGACCGATGTGACTTCACTATATAGGTACTTACCTCTGCTGGCCCCAGAGAAGTCATTGACAACATGAAAATGCAACGCAAATTCTACTTTCGAACCATTGCGTGCCTTTACCCTCCACTACAGGCTGGTTAGTCAGCCCCAGAACCCAGCTATCGAGGCCTATAGCCACTGCTCCCTGTTTGCTGCCTTACAATTTGAGTGGGAATGGTAAAACCAGTGTCAGGACAAGGCAAAGGGTGTCAACTAATATGGTGAAGTTGTCCTGCAGCATTTGTCTTACTTTTTGTTACGATTTGCACTTGACTAGCGTAATCCCTAGTCTGTTCCGTCTGTTCTCCGATGCTGCCTTTGACCCCCGACCCACCACTAGCAGGCTCCCCTTCGATCGAGTCATTGGGGTCAGGATACTCGTCAATCTGCCCTTCAGGAAAAGTTTCCTCACCACTAGGACCAGTAGGACCTGTCGCATCTCCGCTTTGACCATCTGAGACTTTTGATTGTTCAGTTTGTGCTTGAGGAAGAACTTGTTGGCCACCTTGTCCTCGACGAAATGCATAGCGGTATTGGCCTTTTTGACCCCCATAAAAGGAGTATGTTCCTCCAGGGCCTCTGTAAAATGAGTATAATTTGCCACTTTGGCCCTGATAAAATGCATAATCTCCCCGTTGGTCTCCCTTTGGTTCCACGGGAAACATCGCCTCTCCAATTTGATTAAGGCTCTCTGGATATTTGTACTGTGCGGCTAATTCCACCGGGTACGTAGCTTCTCCTTTATTTTCTTCGGGATACGTCTTGGCTCTTCTTAGTTCCTTGGGAATTGCCATTTCCCTCCCTGTAGGTCCAGGAAGAGTTCTTTCACCCCTAGGTCGCTCCTGGAACTTCATTTCTCCCCGTCTTCCTCCAGCAAACGTTGCCTCTCTCACAGGTTCTTCCGAAGACATACGTCGCATTGGCACTGTTCGATAAACAATTTCGCCCCTTTGACCTGCAGGTATTTCTCCCTTCCGCTTTTCAGTCCTCTTCTGCCCCCCTTGGCCGAGAGGGAGAGACATTTCGCCAATCTGACCTGTGAATGGCAGGTCATCAAGGTACATTACATCTCCACTGAATCCTTCAGAAATTGTCTCCCCGCTCAATCCTTCAGGAAACATATCTCCACTGAGCCCTCCAAGGAAAGTAATATCTTCCTCTATTCCGCTACGGTACATCAACTCTCCACTAAATCCTTCGGGATATTTCACGTCCCCTTCAGGGAACGATGTCATTTCTCGGGCCAGTGCAGCCGTAAATGTCTCTTCTCCACTGACAGTGAGTCTCTCAGGATATTTTACGTCCCCTTTGCGGTACGATGTCATTTCCTTGGCCAGTGCAGCTGTAAATGTCTCTTCTCCGCTGAGCCTCTCAGGATATTTTACGTCCCTTCTAGGGTACGGTGCTACTACCCTGGCCAATCTTCCCGGGAATGTGTCTTCGGTCAGTTCCGCAGGGTATTTCACGTCTCCTCTGCGTCCCTCAGGATATTTCACGTCTCCTCTGCGTCCCTCAGGGTATTTCACGTCTCTGTGTCCCTCAGGGTATTTCACGTCTCCTCTGCGTCCTTCAGGATGTTTCACGTCCCCTATAGTGTACGATGCTAATTCCCTAGCCAGTGTACCAGGGAATGTCACGTCTAGTCCCCCAGGAAACGTGGACTCCCCACTCTGTCCGTCACAAATGGTGGACTCCCCACTAAGACACGTGTGTGTTGTCTCTCCGCTGAGTCCTTCAGGATAAGCGTAATCTCCACTGGTGTTAGCATACATCATGTTCAACCTATCTCGAGCCATCAGTGAGGTGAACATAGGCTGCAATGGTGCACTCTTCTCCGCGGTATCTTCAGATCCGCGTACCAGACGCTCAGTTCCAGTACCCTCTTCAGTCCGCATGGGCTCAACAGCCTGAGGATTCTCTTGGAATGGTGGGTTGATCAGTGCCCATGGTGGATTCCCGACCAGCCCCCACAGCATTTGCATTTCTTTAGCTGATGGTACTGCGGCCATGCCCTTGCCACGTAGCTGGTCGTCTTCGCCGACCGATCGGGTTACTCTGAAATGTAGAGAGTTTGTGATTACCGCTGGATGTTGTAATCGACGTAAATTAATTGCGGCCCTTATTGATTTTAGCATCACGTGGCAGGGATTTGTAAATAATAGTCCGATCCTGTACAGACTGCGACATAGTGTCCTCAAAAATAAAGCTGAAGGTGCCCTCATTACATAATCAGTTGGGTTGACAAATTAGGCTGTTGTTCTCTCAAACTTTTCCAGGGCATGGAACTCCAGACATTTGATTTCCCCCAAAAAAACGATAAATTAAATCGACCTTGAACCGCCAAACTACGCGCCTCTATCGTTGCATAACAATGGCCTCCATGGTCCCATTCAAGCCGCTATAGTTATCAGGCCCTGGTTTATAAACGTATACACTCCGACCTTGCTTTTAAAAAATCGATTTTTATGATTCAGATCCCACCGCATAATTAAACCTAAAGGATACCCAAAACTCTCTCAAGTAGAGTTAATACCCCCAACACACAGGAGACAGGACCCGTCCTTGACCAAATTTGGAGGAACGTCAATTTCATAGGTCCAATCACGTGGCAACAAAGTGGTAGAGAAGTATAGGTCTGGATGTTGGAGTCCCCCGAAGTCGAAATGTGGAACGCGCGAGAGGAAGTTGCATGTTGACTCTTAGGTTTCCATCCCTCACGTGAGCACAAAATGAGGCCCTCGCAAGGACTACCCCCCCCACAACGACAAGATTTACTGCTGTGCACCATAAACACCAAACACGTACAGTCTGGACACCATGCGCCAAATTACGTGCCATTTTTTTTTGGCATAGATAGATAATGCATGGGGGTGTTATGACATAGGTGATTAAATACGAACATTATGCAAGAAACCCATTTTTTGTGTTCCAGGTCAAGGGAACTTCAGAAGCTAACTAATTGCTGATGGGCCAACTTGGCAAACTTGGCAACTGACCATTTCCAGCAACTGTTGTAAAATACCTGGTTCAACGACTGCCAGCATATGTGTGACTTCCTGTTGAGGATAATGTCCCCATATTGTCTATTCTTAATGAGTGAAAAAGTCGTGACGATTCGTGGGACTTGAGGGTTCGAGAAGTAAATTGCTTTTATAGTCAGAGAAAGTTCAAGTATAGATCAATGTGGTCACTGACTTGGACTAGGTCACTGACTTGGAGCATGTGGGAGTTTTCGCAGACGACGATTAATATCAAGATGTCGTCCTAACCTTGCACACCTGAAATCACCTTGTAAGTTCAGCAGGTGTTTTCTCTAGAACAGCGGAACCTTTAACGAACCCCAACACCAAATGAAAATTTAACTAGTAATTGACTTCAACTAGTAATTGACTTCAACTAGTAATTGACTTCAAATTAAACAATCTACAGTTACAAATAAGAATTATTTATTAGAACCATTTATCAAAACCTTTATGAAAATGTAAGGAACCCTTCCGTGGAACCCACTTTAGGAACCGCTGCTCTAGAATTCCCTTACTATTTGGTGACCACTTGTCAACTGTTGGCATGAACTCATTCTATCCAATCCCCCACAGAATACCAAGATGATTTAGATGTAGGCTACAAAGGTGACATTTATGTTGGGTGAAGTAGCCCTGGGGGGTCAGCCATTGGGGCCAAAAGGATTTCCTGTGGCGTGTGGTTGACCCCACCAATCACACGTGGCGCATGTAACTCACGTTAGGTTAGAAAAAAGGAGGTCCCCCCCCCCCCTCCATTTTGTATGATGGGGAGGCTGTTAGATTCACATCAAGTAGGCTAATGACATGGAGGGGTGAGGCCTAGATGGTGGCCATTTTCTATCAGGAAATGCGTTCTCGTCAGGTCAAGCAATTTTATATTCGTTTGACGAAGGGTTACGTGACTCGTTAATTAGGTCGGACCCAACCCAGTAACGTAACACAGATTTCGGGGCTGGCCTTTCCGACATTTCTAGAGAAATGTAATGCTAGCGCCCCTTCTGATTGGCCGATTAGATTAGGGTGGATATATAAGGAATTTTTTCCTCGAAATTGTCATATCTCTGTGCCTACTTGCAGTAAAAATAGGCTCCACATCTGGTGCTTCATGCTGCTAATTAGTCGTTGAATATTATGGTTTAAGCGACAACTTGTATGTGGGGAACAATTAATCATTAGAATGTGTGAAAAGGTTGAAATGTTTACACTGCGTTGTATGCACTGTCGAAACTTGAATTACGTAAGATGACTTATATCCAGGATGTGGTGTTCAATAGGTCTCTTGCATTGTGTTAGACGACGTTAACATTAGTTACGCGCAGGACAATTTTCATCACACTTGATATATAGGTAGCGGAGAGGAAAATTTTAAAAATAAAATCCCGGATTAATTCAACATTAATTTGCCATTTTTAATATTGTCACACGCTAAAATCTATTACATTTCATTAGTTGTTCAAAAATTCATCAGATGTATGTCGTATAATTATCATGGATCACACTATCAGCTCATGCATAATCGATGCTTTTTTAACCAGCCCATTTAAAGTGGGTAGTGTACAAACATGTTTTTATCTACAACCCGGATAAAAATATCTGTCAATTTACGTCACAGATTGCGTACGGAAATGTATGCTCGTCATCAGTGTCAGCTTATCAGTTTTAATACCTCTTTTTAACGGTACGCGGAAGGGTTTAGTATAGCAGAACCGGGAAGTTCTTAAACCCCGTTTTGTACAGTGCATTGTTCAAAAATTGAATTGTTATATTTGTTTCTTTTTTAAAAAATTGAGTGATACAAGAAAGTACTCACATGTTGGTGGTGAGGCTGAGACAGGCGAGGCAGAAGGGCGGGGGTGGCCCGGAGACGAAGGCCGGGGGCGGCCCTTGGACGAAAGCAGGGGGGCTTGGAACGAAACCTGAGTCGTCCATGGAGATGGTGGGCCATGAAGCAGGTGATGGCCAAGAGGCCTCCTTGTCTTCTGGTGAGGGCAATGGCAGTTGGTCCAGCTGCTGTTGCGGCTGCTGTCCCGGGACATCCGGGGCTTGGGACAACCCGGGGAATGGTGTGGTTGGCAATGGGGTTGGAGAGGACGATGGAGTGGACAACAAGAGATGTTGAGATGTCGGGGACGTTGCCGGCGGAGTCGGCGGGGGTGTCGGGGAAGTAGGGGGCATCCAGAAGGGGCATGCCCAGCCTAGGGGGGTAAGCAGGCAGCCGCAATTGCAAAGCTACTACTCTGTATCTACTACCACCTATTTGGGTTATCATTCCCACCACTAGTTATTATGAAAAAAAAACCTCATCTGCAATTTTCTACGTTTTGATGTGAAAATGTCGCATGTTTCGCATGCAACATACGTTTCAGAAATACCCTGCCTATAAACATGTAGATGCATGTAGCACAGTGACATCCTATGGATATCGAAATATCCAGTGGAGATATCCATAGGATGTCGCAGGGCGTTTTGTGATAAGGGATGGTAATATAGAAGGAAGCTTACTCCTTCGGGCGCGGCCATGCTTGCATCGTGGGTGTAGATCCAGAGCGTCCACGGCTGACACCTCGCAGCGGTCCAACGGAGGGAGTGGTACCACACCTGATGGTACGCCCGGTATGACACCGACGCCGGTTAGGTCGTCGTATGGCAAAAGTTCCAATATGAAGATTTCGGGGTCGTGTGCGTATGGCGGGAGGAAGTTCTTTACTTTGAGTTCACGCTCTTGACGGGGTTTTACCTGTTGGAGATACGTGCTTGTACCGGTACATGGTATGACTAGGTATGACCTACCTGAGCGAAGTTGCGACCGACACAACGTATGAAGATGTAGTCTCTCGGAAGCAGATCTGGACCTAGCTGAGAGCCCAGTTCTCGTCGGAGGCTGAAGATGCTCAAGTGTGGTATCACCCTGTAATACCACACACAAAATCAGCGATGTTCCAAAGGTGTGATCTGACCGACAGATCCGGAGTGACTGCTTCTTGTCTACTTTGCTAGTCGATAATATTGGCTCAATCCGTGTCAGGGAGTATGTTCCCACGGTGTTTGATCCCCCCCTCAGGTACACCACAAAAAAAGGGTCTTTGGAATTCCCAGTTGTATACACCATTGCGTAATTGTAAGCCCGACCTTGGCATATGAGTCAAAAGGTGCCCTTGATTTTCCGAGAAACATTGTGCAAGTACGACTTTCTTGTAAGGGCACTATCCTCAATAACGTTCTTAATGACCCCGTTGACACGTAATGACCTCTTAGATCTCTTCATCTGCATTTTGGGTCAGAGTATTTTGCTGTTTAGTAAATGGTGGGTTTGCATGACTGAGTAATTGGTGCTTCTGTGACATGGGCATTAATCACCATTTCGCCACCCCTATTCTCTGTAAAGGGTCCTCTTTGGCTTATCAACGTCCTATTTATTAGATTGTCGTTGGTTATTACAACAATCCGCACGCGTTCAAAATCAGGTCACTTCACCCACTCGGGGGTTCCATCCGGGTCAAAGTCGTTTTTAAGAAAATGCAAAAAAGTTTGGCGATATTTCGACCCAGACATTGGTTTCATTCGGGGTGATTTTTTTTTTCGAGAAAATTGCTCAAAATTGTTCATAGTTAATTCAGGACAGCTTATTGCAGGTTAGATTAAGGAACATGTTTAGGACATCATAAAGTGCATCATGATTTTCAGAATTTTTTTGACCCCACCCCACCCCCATGTCACGCACAGTCACACTAAACCAAACCCCACTCCAGAATGACTTGTTTGGTTTTTCCTCTAAAAATCAATTTTGGGTATGACAAGTGTTACATACGTTTGGAGTGTGCCCATTTTTCGACATCAATCAGCAAATTAAAAACATGTCAAACATTTTTATACCGATGTACCAACGAAATATGTCCGCCGCACCATGTATTGCACTATACAATAATTATTCAATCTATCATTTACCTGACAGCAATATGTAATCGTATCGATTTTGAAGGCCCCCCAAACTTCTTAGCCCAATCTGCATATTTTCAAGGGTGGGGTTGGAGGGGGGGGGAGGGGTGACCCCCCTCTAGTAAAGAAGTGGAACGATCTTTGAATCACGCTAGCGTGTTTCTGTCCTTAAATCTTGTCGCGTTTCTCCACCACAAGTACTTGAAACCCTCCTTCAACAGCACGGTTGGAAAAGAACCCTTATCACATTGGACTCATTTTTTAAATACAATTGGGTCATATCCTATTTTAATTTTTTAATATTTTTTAAAAAGCAATAACTCACCTTACAAATCCTAGTGAGACGGTGTCCTCCACTAGTTGGACTCGAGGCAAACGACGGTACACCAACCATCTCTCACGTGGAACCAAATACACATGAAGATCAACCAGCTGTAAATAAATATCGAGAATATACAATATTTTTTAAATATTTAAATACCGTAAATATTGAGGGAACGACCGTCGGCTTATTTTGAGCAATAATCGTGCTCAAGTTGAGCGAATAGTCGGAGTCCTATTTCTGGTTTTATTTGAGCACGGCACGACATAGATAAGGGGACATACAAAAAAAATTGGTTCAAAAATTTCCCTTGGATGATCTATTGAAAAGACATACAGTGTCCTATTGTACGGGCTATTGACGTTCTTGGAACATTTTTATTATCACAGTTTGTACAGTGTAGTGCCGACTCAATTTTCCTTTTAAATTAAATTAATATGATGAAACTTACCAGGCCGGATGGTGGAGGTATCCTGGAGGCTCTTATGGATGGGCCTGGAATGTTATTCCCCCTCTTGGCCACACGTGCGGCCATGGCCACAGGAGCCTGAAGAAAACGGCCACAAGCACAACCTCACTAAACTCACTAGTGGTAGCTCCTAGGAATATATATGCGCTGCTGGAGGGCTAATCTCACCTGCGTTTTTTTTGTATATATTTTCAAACTAGAGTGAGGGAAGGGTGCGCAGGAGAGGGTGGGGGGTACAGGCTTGGGATTGGACTGTGGGGCCGTCGCATGCACTTAGCAGGCGCAGATCTGCTCTAGTATTTTTCTAAGGTTTTGTTTTAAGCAGACTCATTCACCACACACCCTCAGAATGTTGATTTTTCTTGCGGGCCAATAGCAAGAGGAGGTATTTTTTTTTCCACGACTGGGTTTGTCGTGCTGAGATTGTGGCGCTATATTGCTGGTGTTCAGCGAGTATGCATTGACAAATTGTTAAAAGAATTTTGGTACACATTGCTGTCAACCTATTCAACTAATTTGATGGAAAATAACATCATTAGCCATTACAAGATATGAAGTGCTTAATACCAGTTTTATACATTACCGAACCTGCCAGTCCAATATCGGTACGTAACTTCTTGAAAAAATATGCGTCATGTTTATTTACCTTGTTCATCATATAGCAGATCAGGTATTCCGAATACAAAAAAAGGTTCCATCAAAAAACTTTATTGCAACAACACATACGTCCATGGTACAACAGAACTGGAGCAAACACTGTACGAAAATGGGCTTTAAAAAACAAGCACCTTGAGGTCTAAGCAGCCAGTCGCCAATAAAATGCACAGCCCTCACATGTTGCTAGGATACACTCCCATTTCATGACGTAGGCACCCCTCCAGGAGAAAAAAAAAAAAACGGTAGGTTGGGGGAATGGTGGGGGAGTAAAAGGGGTGGAAAAGCCACCTTGGATTTAATCTCAGCTCACACTATCCATATCCCAGCTAATAACACATGACACCATGTCACTCCGGAAGGCAGGGGAACGAGGTTTACCTAGAATCGGTTGACGCCTTTAAAAATCCCATTGCGTCCATGAAATGAAGACCTGCTCGGGTTGAAGCAGCCCTTGAAACATCACTCAGTGTTTTCTGACGGAACGTGGGTGGGGGAGAAGCAGGCTGGGGTTGCGTGTGCTACCTGACGTTATCTGACTTTCACCCCTTCAAAGTCCATTCATCAAATCCCAACTGGCCAACCTCCCACCCCAACGGTACATAACTCCTCCAAAAAAATAATAATCTTACCGCACTGCATCTAAATCAAGGGATAATAAAACAGGTGTTGAGGCGGTGAAATTGTTATTTGTACATTATGTACAATACAGTTTTTCTCCTAAAAAAAGATGCAAATCGGGGCACAAAAAAGGGGGATCACACTGAAGTATATGTATGTATGTTGTTTTCCTAGATGGGCTCTGGTCACTTCTTGGCTGCGGCCTGGGCTGCCTTTTTTGCCTTCACCATCTCTGCCAGTTCCTGTGGATAAATTATTAAGTTCATTATGATTGTGTTCAAGAGCAGTATTGGGTTAACAACTACAGCAATAAATGCAAGTTCACATAAATCATCATTAGCTCGGTGGTTAACATGTCAACAAAACTAGGTTGCCTTACAGTACCGGTTCTCACTAATGGGCCACAAATTGCTCAAAAAATACGGGGTTTTCAAAAAACTGTCAAGTGACAATAATTTAATAATCGGGTTCAGTTGGTCACAATCAGTTTGAGAATCACTGTCACGCAGAACTACAGTTATCAGTGTGCACACGATATTATTTTCTTGTGGCCCAAATTTCCCGTTTGTCCATTTACATATTTTGAAGGGCTCGGAAGAAAAACGTGATAACCGCCTGTGCAAAATGCAAAAAGTTCTAGGCCTGATTGCCCCTCCGCGGTAACAAATGAAGCACAGGTGTCCTCTGGTAGGGAATACCTTCATGAGTATTCGTGATTTTTTTCGCCACCTGCAGAGACAGTCAGTCGCTGGCAGTCAGCCTGTGAGTGAGGGAGGGTACTTGGCGTCCGTTGAATTTTCATTTCCCGTGAAAATGATGCAACAACCTGAACAGGGTATGACCCATGACTTGTCACCTGTCATCACAGTGTTCAGGAAGTTGAGGTCACTGTTTGAGGAGTCCAGAATATCCTGCAAGACTTGCAGCTTCGTTGGTAGGTAGCTTTGGCACGAATTGAAATTCTCAGGAGTAAAACATGTTAACCGGCATGCGGCAGTGGGCTCATAGGCTGACTGTAAGCGACTGGTGCTCTCTACAGGCACGAAAATATTCATGAATACTCATGAAGGTACTCCACACCTACCCTCAGAAGGACCCCCCCTCAGATGGATAGCTATGGTGAAGACATACCCTCAACCACATATTTCTCCTTGTATCACTGGCAACAATTAACCTAATACTATTCATAAAATTAAGATGCTGCAGTTGAGGGCATCACTTCAGTAAAAATTGCATCCAGTTAGTAAATAAGCATTATCAAACGCTCATGCGAGCTATTGTAAGCATCTGGTATGTACTCATTGATTTATTTTGAGCCCCATACCGGAGCATCACCCTTTTAGGGGAACACACCTGACAAATATTATGCCCACCACTTGATTTAATATGGTAACAAACCTTGTAACGTTGCATGCATTCCTTCTTTGTACGTGAGGGAACACTGGCTGAAATCTGGTCCCATCTATCACTTGTGTTTGTAGGGTATGTCCTCAGGGCCTGCTCCAGCATCCGCTGCTCGGCCGAGGTCCATGCCCCTTTACCCTGTTGTTCCGCAGGACCTGCAATAGTAACTCCTTTAGTGAACATAATTATATTGGAATATTATTAGAATGTATAATGTTGAAAATAAACTGGGAAAAAGGGGCTGCTGGGTCACATTGGTGGGACAGTCCTTAACCCACTCTTTAGTCACTCCTTTAGCAACAGCAATGCAATGAGACAAACTACTGAAACTACTGACCTAACGCATGTTCAAGTACTGCTTGACAATGAATTGCTAGCAGAATAGAATGAAGCAATTGCATCAGAACAAAACCCCTACTTGACGCTGCATGAAGTTTTAGATTCCAGTACATTTGATAATAATTCCTCGTTTTTACAACTATGAACCACAAAGTCAATCCCATCGCATTATACTTGTCTCACCATCAAACCGCTGTGACACTTCTGCATTGTCCAGCTTGACAGCTCCCTTCTGGCTCTTCTCAAAGTGATCATATGCCTTCCGGTTGGCCTCATCCTTGAGGCTGCTGTGGGCAAAATCTGAGTTCTGCATATCCTTGGCCTTCGCCAAAACCTCCTTGGCTGTTCGCTGTGGCTGGGACGCTCCTCCTTCAGCAGCATGGTGCTGGTTGATGAAGTTGGCCACCACCTCCCAGCGCTGATTGGTTCCAGCCGGAAACAGGTTGACCGCCTTGATAAGTAACTGCAGCTCTTCAGAGGACCACTTGCGTCCACTCCCAGTCTCACGGCTCGAGTCAGCTTTTTTGGTGGCCCTCTCCAACACCTCTCGCTTTTCTTCATCCAAGCGGGCATTCACCTCTCTGACTCGATCTAGGAAGGCTTCACGTCCTGTCTCAAAGTCAGAGTTGGACAAACGCTGTCGCAGATCTTCTAATCTGAAAGTTGGATGAAAAAAAATTATAGTAACTATATCTGACTACATTAGTTACCACTTTGCTGCCACTTTTTCTGTATTCTTAGTTCGGAGGCTGTAGTTTTAGATAGCAATCCAAAAAGCTGTTAGTGTCATACAAGACAGTGTAGTTGATACACAAATCGATTGGAATCCTAATCAGACATTCAAGAATAGGGCAAGTGATTACTAGGTAAAGGTTGTGCATACTGTTCAAGGGTGAGCAGTCGGCAGAGTTTGTCCAGATCAAGAATGTGACTGGACCTGCCCGACTCTTCCGTACAGTAGTAGTCCTTCTGGCTGCACAGATTTCTCAGTAACTTCTGCTCCTTCTTCACTGCCCTCTTGGCAGCCTCTCTCTCCTTCTTCTGCGCATCTAATTTAGCCTTTTCTTCTTGCTCTGCTAGCTCCTTCTGCTTGCGCTCAGCTTCCTGAGCTTCTCTTCGTTGCTGAAACAATTAAGAATTATTAAATTCAGACTCTTAGTTCTGTATTGTAAGACACACACAAAGAGGCATGTCTACAACCACCAATTATGAATTTTTTCCAGATCCCACTAATAAATCCACACATGCAGGGAACTGGGGTGTGCATGCAAACAACACATAATCCAATATGTTTCCCCCCCCCCCCC
>JYFJ02003605.1:0-39800 GCA_000934665.2 Catajapyx aquilonaris | reverse complement strand
GCACAGCGAGATTCCATTGTTTTTACTAGCGCCGCTGCGGGAAGGAATAACGGATCGGCCTTTTCTATTGCGCTGGGATAGAAGTGTCCAGGGGCTGGGCACCACTAATGTACAGGAAAAGCTACGGTATAGGCGGCAATACTTGTGCTTATACATTAATTTCCCCCACTCACCGCCGTATGAAATAAGTAACTCATTAAACTCATGGGTTGCCTTAGCAGAGATAAACAAGTCGGTTGCCAGGCGTAGGGCCAGTGATTGTTGTTAGCTTTGACAAGTGGGTCATTCATTTGGAGAAGTGAAGCTAAAGATCAAAAGCGTTGTCATTTCCAGTAAGTATTGGCCAATAGGTGAGCTCATTGGTCATGACAGTCACTGATTCGGCCGCTGAGTTTAGCAACGTACTCAGTAATTACATTGCTGAACTCAGCGGCGTACAGACGTACAGTGCGGGGGGAATTAATGGAGAAGCACAAGCAGGCGGAGCTTTTCCTCTACATGAAGCTGCTTCATGTAGAGCAGTGGTTCCCAACCTGTGGGCCGCGACCTCTTGGGGGTCTCTCTGTGCCACTGTAATTTATACGCGTACTTGCAAAAATTGTGTGTTTTTTAAAAATTGTTTTCATAATTATGTCTACACTTCAATAATCTTCTACTAATATTCGGAGGGGGAGGAGGGGGCGGGGCGGGGGGGGGGGTCGCAGGGTACTTGACTCTCAACACTTAACTACCAACGTGGGGTATTTTTCTACCCCACAATGTAGATAATACTATCGCGATTAATAAATTTTGTATGAAATGAAAAATGGCAGGCCTATATTCCTCAGACATACTTTCTTCGACCCAAAGAAAATTTTTGACATTAGTAGAAATTTTTTCCGGAGTTACCGGTACTTTTCTGCTGCTAAGCGTCCCTGTGGGGTAGAAATATACCCCACGTCGTAGCCAATGTACATAATTCTTTAGAGAGCACATCTCAGCGCATCACAGCAAAATTGTATTTTATAAAGTGTGAATGTTGATATTCAGCAATAAATATTGCTAGGAATTAAAATCTTGCAGACGCTGCAGCTGGGAATGTTTACGTTATAAGCCATTACTTACGGCATCGAACTGGAAGGCTAAGAAGGTGCGATAACGGAGTCTCAGGTCCCTTATGACTCAACTAATGGTCACAGGAGATCGATTTTTTTTACACATACAGATGAGAATGCAGGCCGAATTTAGCGCGGAAGAATGGCTTTAGTGCTATTAAGGCAAATTTTTTTAAAAAATGAAAACCGCGTGGGGTAGAAAAATACCCCACGTCGTAGCCAATGTATGGCAGGTTCACGTCGGTAGTTAAGTGTTAAAAGGGGGGTCACGACCCGAAAAAGGTTGGGCACCACTAATGTACAGGAAAAGCTACGGTATAGGCGGCAATACTTGTGCTTATCCATTAATTTCCCCCACTCTCCGCCGTATGAAATAAGTAACTCATTAAACTCATGGGTTGCCTTAGCAGAGATAAACAAGTCGGTTGCCAGGCGTAGGGCCAGTGATTGTTGTTAGCTTTGACAAGTGGGTCATTCATTTGGAGAAGTGAAGCTAAAGATCAAAAGCGTTGTCATTTCCAGTAAGTATTGGCCAATAGGTGAGCTCATCGGTCATGACAGTCACTGATTCGGCCGCTGAGTTTAGCAACGTACTCAGTAATTACATTCCTGAACTCAGCGGCGTACAGACGTACAGTGCGGGGGAAATTAATGGAGAAGCACAAGCAGGCGGAGCGTTTCCTCTACATGAAGCTGCTTCATGTATAGAGCAGCTTGGTTCCCAACCTGTGGGTGGCGACCTCTTGGGGGTTGCAAAGCCTTTTCTGGGGGGTCGCGCGGTGCCACGGTAATTTTTACGCGTACTTGCAAAAATTTTAAATTGTATAGGAAATTTTACCACGAAGGTTTTTAAAAAAATATGTTTTCACATGTCTACACTTCATTAATCTTCTACTAATACTCGGAGGAGGGGGAGGTGTGGTGGCCGAGATGGTAACGTCTCGGCTTGCTGAGTGGAAGGGCCCAGAAGGCCCCGCCTGCGCCTGGGCGGTGCTCCCTTCCACCTGCGTCGGTAGGGTGTCAGACCTGCACCTTGGAGGAGTCTGGCAACCTAACATCCTGGGGGAATGCACATGGCCCAAGCGTTTAAGACACTGCACCTGCACAAGTGTCCCCTCCCCGAAAAATCCCTATCCTTTCCCAATGTACCTGTTTCCTTGCACCGGAGAATTAAGAAAAAGTTGCAAAAACACTAGAAAACATGATGGTGGTATGCCACCCCCTATAACGGCTTGCAGCTGTATCACGGGGTAAAATAAATATAAAAAATTAGAAAAATTCTCGGAGGAGGAGGAGGGGAGGGGGAGTCGCAGGTTACTTGACTCTCATAAAAGCGGGCCATGACCCGAAAGGGTTGGGAACCACTAATGTTGAGGAAAAGCTCCGCCAGGCGGCAATACTTGTATACTCCATTAATTTCTCCCACTGTACGCCGTATGAAATAAGTAGGCTAACCAACAATGACAACATCACTTGACAGCGAAAGTAACAGAGTCTATTCATTCTAGGTAAGAGAGATATGCCTGAACCGATTTCATCCTTTAAAATTCTGCCAAAGATCGCCGTTTTTTATCTGGGTAAGTAGTGCGAATTTGTATATTTATAAGAGGCAAAGTTTGTAAATACCTTTATGATTGTATGTACGAGGTATGTCCTTCCCCGCACCTCCTCTTCTCACTCCGCATGCCAGCCCCTTTTCCCGCCATCCCACCTCCCTTCCCCTATCCCCCACTACTCCCCTCGTCTCGAGTTGACGTAATATTTTGTCAGGGGATTAGCAGTGGTACATTCGAATATTATTGATGGCTAGATCTTCAAGCTATACGGACACTGCTTGTGTTGCGTGGTCTTCCCCTTTTCAATTTGGCATCAAAACATATCAGATATCACTTGAATCTGGATATGCATTGTTCAGCGAAAGAAATCCCGTAGTGCATTAATTCAGCTGTGTGGTACCACCGCTTCACCAGCAATTACTGTACAGCTGAAACTGGGCAGATAGAAAATACCACAGCGGGACAGAGCGCAACAGATATGACAATACTGTAATTTTATTATGTTCAATAATATGCACTTGATATACATAGGAAAAGGTCATACAAGTATCTACTAGATTAAATTATTTTTAAAATAACCCCGATTGATTTGGTGAAATCTCTTCTGCCCCCAAGAAACAGAGGTCATAGAATTTATGTCAGTCAGACTAATAGTATTGTAATACTAACAATGCTGCAACAGAAATTTACTCAGTTGTCAGTGGAAAGAGTGTAGTAAAGTAATACTATTTTATGAACAATATATTAATTGAATTATTAAATAAGTTATAGGTGCCACAAGTAAGTTTTCTAGAAATAAGGACTTATCTTCTGCCTGTAGGTTGTCTGTCTATTCTCACGTTATTGTTCCTTCACTTATGTATGGTAGTGAAGCGTGGGTTTGGTCTGATTGGCATAAGAATATGGTGTTGGCTACAGAGATGCGTTATCTCCGGGCTGTTTGTGGGGTTACCAAGATCGATAGGATTAGGAATGAGGAGATTTTGCAGAGGTGTAATGTTAAGGAGACTGTTAAAGATAAGGTGTGTAGGTCTACTCTAAGGTGGTTTGGCCATGTAGAGAGGATGAAGCGGCATGAAGGAAGAGGAGATTGTGAAGAATGTTTATTTGGGCGGAGTCGTTGGTAAGAGGCATGGGCGTAGCCAGGATTTAGGTTAGGGGGGGCCAGGACGCAAATTGTGTCTGGGGGAGGGGGCGCAGGGCCCGCCGCAGGCAGAAATTTTTTCGGTTCAAGGTCCCAACCCTTCCTCGCGACCTAAAATGGGGCAAAACGGAAAAGAACCCATAGAACAGTGAAATTTTGCACAGGTCTACAGGGTTTTTGCGCGTTTCCCCCCCGTTTTTCGATACCTACTCAAAATCAGTTATGTCTACTGCTGCAAAAGAGTTATGGTTAAAGTGCAGAACTGAAGCTTGAGGGTTTATGTAACCCCCAAAACGCGTTACGCTCTGATATTATAACCCTTTTTCGTGTTGAACTTACTAAGTGTGAGTTAAACCAAATCAACCCCCAAAAGGAGTAATAAATTAACTCTTTGAAATTTAGAGTGCACGGATGCTCAAGTAATGGCGTAGTATAATATGTGTAAAACCCACGCACATCCTCCCTTATGAATCATCCCTAGATCACTATAGTCTTATACCAGGTTATACATAATACCAAATACAAAATAATATTAAATGCTGTATAAATAGTTGTTTATATTCTGTAGTTTAGTGCGACACACTAATTCAATGTTTATGTCTTCTTCACTCTCGTATTGTTGAACTATAATATTCTACCTGACATATGTTCGAAGTGAATGACCACTCGTTTCATTTCAGAGGGAACTCTATTGAATCACTTCGACATCGATAAAGTTGTTCCTCCTCTACATATCCATGAGTAAGGCAATCAATGCATATTTTGTGTCAAAACTAAGCAACTTACCTATACCTCTATATGCCTTTCTCAGATCAGGCCATTACATTGAAGATGACATATGCTCCCTCTGGTGGCCTCATAAGGAATCAACCGATGTACTCAAAGAACTCTTCGATAAGGGAATCCAGGTTGGAGTTATCCATAAATGTGTACATCTAATATCCAACGATACCGTACCATGCATCAAGAAGGTGATGGAGTGGGACGACTACATATACCATGATGCTGTGTATGGGAACAACGTAGATGTCTTACTCAAGGTGTAAGCGTCTTCTGCACATAATATTTTAACGTTTTAATATTCCGAAATGTCCGAAGTGCATAGGTTGGCTAATCCAGGGCTACAGGAAAAGCGAGGAAAAGTGTAGCCGTTACCATCATATACCTGTTGCGTCTCTCTTCGTGATAGGTTTGACAAGCCATAACAATAATGTAATGGTAACGTCTAAACATCCGATGCAGTCTTGGGTTATAATCCGTAATAATCCCCCTATAATAATAGCCTTATTTTTTTCGCCTCCGGAACGCTCCAGATGTGGCGGCCTGATGAATTAGTGCCGTGACCAAAAGGTGACACAGCACTCACCAAGGGGCCGCCAAGGGAGTACGTGCTGCCACTACCTTTTGGTCACGGCCCTCATTCATCTGGCCGCCACTTTCCCTTCTCGCCAAAAGTCCTAACCGCCACCTATTTCCTTACCCGCCAATGGAAGTCTGCCAACTGATTCAATATTTCAATCTGAGCCACAGAATATTCAGAAACCTATCATGTAAGCTGCTACTTTCAGCCCCACTTTCTAAATATTCCGCCATCTTGGATCAGGATCAAGCAACTTTTATGATTTTCAGTGGATAGCTTAGATTAGAGTAAACCCGCGACTTATTTGGCGGCGTCGCATGAACCTCCCGGAGCAAGCAAACAAGATATCAGCGGTGGGATCAGCAGGGGATTGGAGGTTGGCAAAGCCACAATAACGTTCGTTGGCCTCCGCCGCCACAAGACGGACAGTACTGTAAATGTTGCCAATACAAAACCCACAATAGTCGCCCAGCTCCGCTTCCGCTCCGAATTACCTAAAAATATCATGCAGGGCGACGAACCCTGCCTGGCGGGGCCACAACAGATGACAGTGGAGATAATGGATGCCCTGTGATAAGCCTCCTTGAGCTTTTTAGGGGATCATCTTATAATTGACCGACTTTAATCATTGCCTGCGCTGTGATGGATTTTGATTGTGGGAGGAAACGGGAGAACCCCGAGAAACCCCACGCGTACACGGACAGAACCCATCGAAACTCTATCCACATAAGCACACTCTGTCCGATCCTGGGATCGAACTCTGGACCTTAGAGGTGGAAGGCTGCGGCGCTAACCACTCCGCCACCGTGTCGCCCAACAGATGACAGTTGCTGTGCCATATAGCCATACGCCCAGTCAATCGAGACTGAAAAACAGCTAAAGGTGGAAATTTGAGAGAGAAAGCTAATTTTTGGTCCAGTTGTCCTTCATGATGTTCTCAAACAGTACGTAAAAGTCCCGGAGTGTCCGACGCTTGCTTCGTCCGGGACAACGCAAAAAGTACCTATGTGACACTAGTGCAGGAAAGATACGATAAAATGCCCCATAACCCCCAAATAAACTGCAATGGAAATGAACTTTTCACCATTTGTTCAGAAAAATGTGGAGAATAACATATCCAAAGTTCACAGCGATTGGTGGGGGGAACCCGCCGCCATCTTGGGAAATGGCGGCGAAAAGGGGTGTTTTGGTTTTAGATTTTTCTCGTAAATGACTGCATGTATGTGGATTTATGTAGAATACAAAATGAAAGATCCCACTAGTTCGCACATATTCAGTCCCTATCACTATTTTGTAGAGGGAATATCTACAAAGTTATCGCCGATTATATTGACGCCACATAATCACTCTACGAGGATATTATGCACATAATGCTGTTTCTACTCAAGTAATTATGTGAATAATAGTCACTTATCATTACTTACTCTAATAATAGAGACGAGCTATCATTGAGAAATGGTTGGTAATGATAATAGCTATTATAGCTATTATAAGTAGCCTAACTATTCTTAATAAAACAAGTAATCCTCATGTATGATATTTCAGATAGAAAGCTAATTTTCAGTACAATTGTCCTTCATTATGTTCTCAAACAGTGCGTAAAAGTCCCAGAGTGTCCGACGATTGCTTCGTCCGGGACAACGCATAAAGTACCTATGAGACGGCTACTTTAGTACTCGACAGTTTCATATATTAGCATAACCTTCCATCAGACCGTCGCATAGACGTCCGCGGAGGCTCGAATGTGTGGAAAGGAATACTACACACACGTAAACTATCAGAATGCAATTTGATGGCAGTAGTCGCAGGCTCGCGGCACACTGGCAGTAATTTGCGGAGAAAATGTTGCGAAATTTTGAACTCGCCCAGCGTCCTGGACTATACCCTGAGACGTACAAAGGTATAGGTAAGAAAAGTACCCATGGACGGATTTAAACGAACTGATACCGTATAATTTCAATGAAAATGTAACTGTTTCACACGTTTCTGAGGCAATAGACACAAGAGACTCAGGATTTCTGCTTGTAGTGGAGGTGACGGGTAATGGATGCCAGTGCTTGGACCATTCATCGGCCTGCAAAAGATACAGATACAGGTTTCATCATATTGAACTGTAGAGTAAAAGTCAGAGTTCATGCACTGTGATTCTCAAGGTACCTTAGATCTTAGAAGCTTAGATGTTACCTTCGTCCTCATCCTGCCATTCATGTGACTGCGAGTGATCAAACTTGCCAAGTTCGGCAATGTGTGTGCACACTGTCGAGGTAGAGACTGCAACAACAGTCCCACTCCCATAGCAAGTGATTCATATGAGGAGGAAGGGAACATCTAAGGCAGGGGTTCCCAACCAGGGGTACCTGTACCCTCAGGGAGTACGAGGTGCCCCTCCTGGGGTAACAGAGCTAAGTACCCCTGAGTCCAAATGGAAACATTTTTTACATAGCACAGCCCATAAGTGGCTTGCACAAAGGAAAATATAGCTGGATTATAATCGAAAAATGATTTAATAATCTTTCACTTCATCATACTCCTGGTTCCAAAATATTGATTATAAGGTATAGGTATCACGATTATCACGGATTAGTTAAATGTCAAGGATTCAGTAAATTTTCCATCCTGGTAGGGTGTATTACGAGAAGTATTACTGCTCTCAAAGGGGTACGAAGGCCCGAAAAGGTTGGGTATATAGTGAGAATAACAGTGCATGAACTCTGACCTATGCTATACTCTACAGTTCAATATGATGAAACCTGTATCTGTATCTTTTGCAGGCCGATGAATGGTCCAAGCACTGGCATCCATTACCCGTCACCTCCACTACAAGCAGAAATCCTGAGTTTCTTGTGTCTATTGCCTCAGAAACGTGTGAAACAGTTACATTTTCATTGAAATTATATCCGTCCATGGGTACTTTTCTTACCTAAGATACCTTTGTACGTCTCAGGGTATAGTCCAGGACGCTGGGCGAGTTCAATCTTCACTCTGTATGGCACTTAATTTTCGGTGCATTAAGTATCGACATGCATCGTTGAGCTCAGAAATCAGCAACGCAGAACAACATACCGAGCTGTCCGAGGCATAGTAGTATAATAATAATAATAATTCATACCCCGTTATCAGCCATCGGCTCTTTAGGGGGGAAGTTTGTTTTGCCTGGAACTCTTTGCTTTCATTTCACTGTGCTCTTTGGATATAGCATAGGGACGGAAGGAAACGGCTGTGGCCTATTAATTACGGAAGCAACTCCGGAATTTTCCTGGAAGGACCGTGGGAAACCACAGAAAACCACGGTCAAAGTTGCCGGCCCCGGGATTCGAACCCAGGACCTCCCGATTAGCAGTCGGACGCCTTATCCACTATGCCAACCTGCTTCGGTTAATCCGAGGCATAGTATATGCTCAAAGGCGACCAATGTTCCGTTGTAAAGCCATCGGGTATCAATTTCGCAACATTTTCTCCGCAAATTACTGCCAGTGTGCCGCGAGCCTGCGACTACTGCCATCAAATTGCATTCTGATAGTTTACGTGTGTGTAGTATTCCTTTCCACACATTCGAGCCTCCGCGGACGTCTATGCGACGGTCTGATGGAAGCGATGGAAGGTTATGCTAATATAATTATGAAACTGTCGAGTACTAAAGTAGCTGTCTCATAGGTACTTTATGCGTTGTCCCGGACGAAGCAATCGTCGGACACTCTGGGACTTTTACGCACTGTTCGAGAACATAATGAAGGACAATTGTACTGAAAATTAGCTTTCTATCTGAAATATCATACATGAGGATTACTTGTTTTATTAAGAATAGTTACTTATAATAGCTATAATAGCTATTATCATTACCAACCATTTCTCAATGATAGCTCGTCTCTATTATTAGAGTAAGTAATGATAAGTGACTAATATTCACATAATTACACTTGAGTAGAAACAGCATAATATGTGCATAATATCCTCGTAGAGTGATTATGCGGCGTCAATATAATCGGCGATAACTTTGTAGATATTCCCTCTACAAAATAGTGATAGGGACTGAATATGTGCGAACTAGTGGGATCTTTCATTTTGTATTCTACATAAATCCACATACATGCAATCATTTACGAGAAAAATCTAAAACCAAAACACCCCTTTTCGCCGCCATTTTCCAAGATGGCGGCGAGTTCCCCCCCACCAATCGCTGTGAACTTTGGATATGTTATTCTCCACATTTCTCTGAACAAATGGTGAAAAGTTCATTTCCATTGCAGTTTATTTGGGGGTTATGGGGCATTTTATCGTATCTTTCCTGCACTAGTGTCACATAGGTACTTTTTGCGTTGTCCCGGACGAAGCAAGCGTCGGACACTCCGGGACTTTTACACACTGTTTGAGAACATCATGAAGGACAACTGTACCAAAAATTAGCTTTCTATCTCAAATTTCCAGGCTAAAACCTATCTTGACTACCTACACAAAGGGCAACTCCATCCCTCATGTTGCCGCGTCACTCAAATATGCCCCTATCAGCTATTATTATATAAGCCTTAATCATAGCCTGCTGGATCCGGATGCAAAAGTCTTAGAATATGTTCATTGACATAATGTGATCTCAGCCTATGCCATGGCGATCAACAACTCGCAGGGCCGGATCCGCACGTAAGCATTTCCCTGGATGAACCTCTCTTCTCACAATCATGGCCACATTGTCCCGGTCTCGCAACCCAACCCAAGTCAAAGTGTTCACTATACTCCCACTGCTCAACAAGGAACATTTCTCTCCAACAACATAATGTTTACACACAATGTTGCATATCGCGAGGTTTCAAACCTCGCGATAGACACGAGAAGAGTTTTCATAAGTTATGAAAACTCTTCTCGTGTCCGATTCAGGAAGTGTACAGTATATGTCCATTGATTCAATGCAACTCAATTCTTCAACCCCGTCTTACGACCAGCTATACGTGAGCCCTCCCATTCCATTTTTTTCATTACCAATCATGTCGTCCTCATTGCAGGTTTTGCCAAATTTTGGCTATACGGGTACGCTAGTTGATAATAAGCAGGGGAGAGTGGCGAGACATGGGGAAGCTACTGGAAGCAGTGGTTGTTTTCTCAATGTTGTGATATTGAGACCTATTTCCACTAGTTCTTTCAAAGTTGCCGACCACCGCAGTGGACACCCGTCTCCTTACCTTTGTTTCTTAACTTAGAAAAGGAAGACAGCTTTCAACCAGTGCAGTGCTTCAATATAAATCACAGCATGCTAATTCTACCACAGTAACACTAATGGATACGAAGGCACATGTCAAAATATCCTGAAAATGGCACGCAAATGAACAAGTTTAACAATGGATGGGACATGTCCCTTCCTTCCTGCTTTTTTCCCTCCTGTGTATGACATTTTATAGTTGAAATATTCCTTCCTTAAAATCAAGCGTGAATAATATTCCAAAAACGACACTTCCAAGCAAAGTCATAGTGACATACGGTACCTATTTACTGACTGGTCCGCGATAAACTCGGAGAAAGAAAACTGGGCAAATTACGGATCGTGAACGAAAATGCAATATGGCGAACGCATCACTTTTTGGCGATATGACAATCGCCAGAAATGTGCTTTTCAACAAAATGGAAATTATTAGACTCGAAAGAGAATGGAATGACGGAGCGGATAAAATGTAGCATATAATGAGAGAGAAAAATACTGATTTTATTCATCTTATCTCATACTGTTGAATCCGGATATAACAGCCTCGGCAATAACAGATATTCGGTTATAACATACTCGAAAGGCCGGTCAGGACATCCATAAGGCCTTGTGTATTTTAACTCCTGATATATAACATATACCATTTTCTTGTCGCTTCGGTGAGAAAATATGCTGTTTTTGGTTACTCAACCTCTTTTCTCGTGCGAAAAAAAGCACTGCATAGTACAAACGGGACAGGGAGTGATTTTCCCACCTGCCACTGATCTAACACTGGCCTAAAAGGTCGAAATCAATATTTTTCTGGCATGTTTGGCATGGAGACAGCAGAAGATAATTGGCTGAAAAAAAATCCTGCCTAATTTACAGGTCAACTCATTTTGCATGTTTGTGGCTATAGTTTCATTATCAAATGCAGTAGTGTGCATTATAAGCAGAAAACTTTGTGCATTCGTTGCAAAAGTGGCTATTTGGCTATAATAGACCTCGGTTATAACATACTTGTTCCACTGTCCCTTGAAGTTTGTTATATCTGGATTCAACTGTATATATATTTGAGGAAGTTTGTGTGTTTGTTCGCCATAGAAATCCAGGGGAATGCCCCTACACCGCACCGCCTTAAACTAACATACCTGAGGTTATTTTTTACAAGGAATTTAATGCCTCGTGTTTCAGCTTCCGAAAATGAGCCTAACTCGCACAACACCCGTAACTCATTTCCCTGCTCCCCTCAACAATATCCCACTTAGTAATAATATCAACATATCTATATCAGCAATATCCCCTCGAGTTGACATGGAACAATAACAAATGTGCCACAAAATAGAAAAAAAGTAGCCTACATTTAAATGTTAAACTCATCAACTGCTTTTACTTTGACTTTTCATGGCTTTGTGTAACAAATATCCAACAATAAGAAATCTTTTGTGTAATAAAATCTGCTTAGGGCCGGTTGCACCAGTCGCGGTATATGGAAAACGGCGGGTTTTGACTCCGGTATACCGCGAGAAGTGTTGCGCCACCTACGGTTTTTCTAAAACGGCCCGTTCTCCCTCCCATCTACCGCCGAATCCATCTACCCGCCGATCCTGCAGCACAAGTTGCTTATACCGCGGGTTTATGGTGTCGTCATGGTGCTAGGGATTTCGTGTACTGTGTGACACCAGGTGGCAACCCTGCCGCATGGTTGCCGTAGATACTAGTCGAATAGCCATACTTCCATGACGTCACGGATTGCGTCACGGGTGCTGCGATCCAATCAGCGCTCTCCAAAATTTTTGCCCGCTTACGTCTCTCATGGGCCAGCGTACTACCGAAAACCCCCCGTTTATCTGGACCGGTGCAACGCTATGGAATAAACCCGCGGTTTTTCATGGCATATACCGTGTACCCGCGGTGCAGGGTTCTTCCATATACCGTCCCATATACCGCGACTGGTGCAACCGGCCCTTAGCGGTGTTGTCAAAACTGGGTTTTTGCCTAGCCCCTGTAAAAAAATCTTAATTGTGACTTACGCCCTTTCCCATGTCAACGCCTCAATTATTGTCCATCACTTTTCATGTTCCCATATAGAGATGCCACCATTCATATCGACGCGAGTCTTTCGCCTCTCTTTTTTACATGTATAGGCTACAATCGCTGTAAATTCAACACATCCGTCAACTACGCTAACCGAGGCGCGATGGCCACCTCACATGAGTTCGGATCGTATGGTCTGTCCAGGGGGAAAACCCCCCGCACTGGATTTCGTGGGATTTGGAAGTCGACTTCCAAACACACATGAAACTAGGCATACAACATTACCCACCTTGAAAACAAAATTTCCCACCAAGCATCTGTACACTTCTTTTCTTCAGGGCAAACATAGGGGACGAGGTGCTGTTGGGAGGGGGGGGGGGGGTGGAAGGTGTCAGAAAGAACACGTGGCCGTTCAGTCTTTTCTTGAGCCAACTCTATCAGCATTCATCTTTTTACACATCCAAGCAGCACGTATACTTCGACTCCACTAACCAAAGCCTGATTGTCCTCGTCAGATGTGGTACATACGTACAGTATTATACGTGGGCCTATATAGCAGTCATATAGGGCTGGACCCACTTCAATGGAGGCGAGGCAGGTGCTGGTTATTATCGCACCCTAGTGGGCTTTGTCCGCGCGGTGACGTCCGTCACAACTAGTGTCACCGAATATGACTGATGTAACGCAAATACTTCACTAATATTATTGTTGAGGTAACAATTCCTGGGCATGTGACTGAGAAAGTGGCCAATAAAATGCTATAAAAATTTATCTTTACATTGTAGCGGAAAACCAATTCCATAGGCGCATTTTCCTGGTGTTTCTCATTCTTTTGATATATATATATATATATATATATATATATATATATATATATATATATATATATATATATATATATATATATATATATATATATATATATATTGGCCTTTGACCACTTCCACTAAGCGAAAAAAATTCTCCAAAAAATGCCTCATTTTCAGCAATTTCCAGATGTTTGCGAGTTTTTCCTCGTCATGGTATTTCGCAATATGGCTGAAACTTTATAAGCAGCATTAAGGAATAGGTGCGTACATCTGATTATTTTCACCAAGATCCGAGACGGTCTAGCAACATTTAGGTCCACTTGATTCAGAAAGATCCCTAGTAAACCGTTCCAAACTTTAAAACGATATATCTCAAAAACTGTGCCTGACAGAAACCTTCTGATCGGATATTCGGATTCAGCGCAGAATGTACAATAGGAATCACTATTGAAATCATCAGAAAATAGAAAAAGTGTTATTTTGTAGAACAGTGTAATAACTAATATACGTACTGTACATATACGATACTACGACACATACTGGCTGTGAGCTTCTGAATTAAAATAACTGCACCTATAGGATGATTGTCGCATGTTCCAAATCTGCGTGACATTTGTATATCTGATCGAATATTATGGGAAACTTGCTAAATATGCCATCAGCCATCAGGGGAATAATGACAAAGGCGCATACACAACGCTTAATGGAGGTTAGTTATACAGTAGTTAGTTAATCAACAACAGTTACTTGGTCTGATGGTTCGTGTCATTTCGAATATTGTTATAATTTATTACAGTATCCTAAATATTTTTCCTCCTAACAGCATCATGTTCGACTCACATTTCTCCAACGTAAAGGAGATGATATACTTCGACAATGGGCTGGCAGGTATTCAGCGCGCGCAAGATATGGGAATATTTTCTGTGTTGGTAGAAGGAGGGATGACGATGTCGACCCTGAACCTGGCCCTAGATGAATATGCAGTGAAAAGGGTTGTCTAAGAGCCTAACCATCTTTGGCCTGTGCCCACTTGTTTTTTTTTTTGTTGCATTACCACGACGTGTTTGTGTTGTGTCATCTTGATGTCGTTATTGTGTTCTGGTGCTTCATGCCGCCCTTGTCAGCGAACGCAATCGTTAGTGGGCAAAGCCTCAACCCTCAAGCGCATAGCCTAGGGAGAAGCGTAGGCCGGACTTGTGGTTGACAGAGCAGGATCAGAAGCACCAACAAGAGTTAAGATTCTGGATGTTTTTTTAAGTTACGGAAACCGATGTTGCCATGTTATTCGTTGGGGTGCGACATGTACAGGAAAGCAGGTGCTCCTGGCAGGACCAGGGTGCCAAATCCTGGCTTCGACTGAGTCTTGGAACAAATGCAGCAGGACGGACTGGTATATATAGATAGGACATTAGGGGCTTCCCTATTAACTGTTCTAAAGCAGGACGGACTGAGCACGGACTTGGTTAACTTCTCCCAAGACGTTCAGCATCCAACAGGCGCACACGCTCGTGATGAGTGCCAGACTGCCAGGAGCCCCATGAGGAGCCCCGTCTTTAGAACCACCGTCTTTAGAACGACGTTCCAACGCGACATTATGGAAGGCTACTCCGAAGAGGTGAATTGCATGGGGCTCTACATCAAGTGCAGTGGTTGGCACCAGTTGACACTTCCGTATCTCAGGTATTTTTGTCGATCTAATTTATTGCTTAGTGTTACACACCTTTCATTGATGCAGCGGTTCTAACCTCCCGTGAATCCGCAGGTGTCAGACAAGACGAGACACGAGGTGGTTTAGGAAATGGTACCATTTATCCTCATAGACCAAGCTTACCAGCCTACCTACGGAGTTTCCCTCGAAATTCTGGTGGCGGCCAATGTGTTGGACCTCCCTTGACTGAAGACCCTGTGGCCTGTGAGAGCATGAAGAGAGATCAGGCATGCTTCTAGAGTGGGACGTGTGGACTGTGGAAGTGGGGTGGGGGGATAGGAGGGACTGGGACACTCACGTGTTAATAAAATTTTGTGTGAAAAATGCGAACTGTGCATGCTTACTCAGGCAAGCTATAGCTTGCCGAGTCTGTTATTATTTTTTATAGTAGCCTATTCTTACTACAATATTTGGCTAATAATACGATAGGCCTCTATAGCGGATGGTGTGGGATTTGAATACTTCGTATCAATGAACCTTTGGGCCACCTTATTGTATAATATTACTGGAGGTTAGGTGTTAGGAAGATAATGTCCTCATCATAATGATGTTTTTGACATTTTTAAGCAGCCTATCAAGTCGCTGGTAATAGCGCCTGCTGCTCAGTGTAAATGCGTATCGTAACTCTTCATTTGTGGTGCGTAAATTTTGACCGCTCAATTTTTTATTTATTTATTTACCCTATGCGTATGAAGAGTCCAGGGGAAAAAGGGGGAATGTCAAATTCCATTGGGGTTCCTGCCAAGTGCACAGTACAATAGTACCGTATGTGCCACTTATACCTGGAGACTTTCCATGGGTACAAGGGGGACAGTTGCATATAATGACGTGAAGATATCCCTATTATTCCTTATACACGTGAAGAAATAAAGCAATTTCTTCGATTTCTCACGAACATTTTTTGTGTGACATTCCCCCTTTTTCCCCTGGACTCTTTATGTTTTGTGATTGCCTGTGCATGTGTGCAGGCAGAAAGAAATCACTGAGCAAGACATGTCCATTACAGCAATTGTCGAGAAATATCCACGGTCCCTGCACTTTGAAGATCCTTGGTACCGGTAAGCGCTTTTGTAATACATGGTGGTCCAAGTTCAAGTGTCGTTTTATAACGGCGATTAATAGCAGTGATTTTGCGATGACGTAGCAGCGACGCGTAAAATGTCCCACTTCGGCGCATCTTCGGCGCCATCGAAGTGGGCAATTTTACACGTCGCTGCTACGTCATCGTTAAGCGCTTCTATTAATCGCCGTTATAAAACGACACTTGAACCTGGACCACCCTGTATACGGTATGTCACTTATTGTGCAGAATGTTACAGATTTGTCTCGTGTATATTGATGTGGAATTCAGGGTTCTCAACAGACACGAAGAAATCAGGCTGCATGATGGCAGGAATATCCTTGCACTCCAAATAAATTACAGCAGTTGATGTTGATGTTGATGAGTTGATGTCATAAATGTGATGACATTCCTAAAGGTGTAAGCTACGTATATGAAGTAATTAATCACGTTATTATTGATTAAACCTCCTTAATATCAATTATAAAGGTCCAGGTGGCGTGTGAAAAAGTCGACTTTTGGCCATCTCGAAAACGGCTGGGAATTTTGGGATTTTGATGATTTTTGGCCAATGTATATCGGGAGCAAGGAATCCAACGGAATTTCGACCAGCGCTCTACGACCTCGGGAAGTGCGAAATCTTTTCCATCCTCCTCCTCCTCCTTGTCGGATTGGGGCTTTATATACAGGGTGTTTATTGTAACTCTGCAAAGACTTTCAGGCGTAATAGAGGGGACCAAGACAAGTATTTTTGACATAAGAACCTGTGTTCGGAAACGCCATCTAGAGGGGGTTCATAAACAAGGAACGGGTGCGCTCAGACGCTTCATGAGGGAGGCGCTATGCGAGCGGACTATTTTGTTGAGAGATGGCGCTCAGATAGTAAACAGCGATGCGATGTGTCATAACCTGGCAACAGCAGAGCCATCTAGCAACTAAAGTCCACTTCCTAGGAGACGCGCGGATAGTCAACATCGGTTCTGTTGTTGCCAGGTTATGGCGTATCGCGTTGTTGTTTACTTACAACGAAATAACCTGGCAACAACTGCGCGCCATCTACCAACAAAACAGTCCGCTCTTCTAGCGCATCTCGCCTGACGCGTCCGAGCGCACCCGTTCCTTGTCTATGAACCCCCTCTAGATGGCGTTTCCGGACACGGGTTCCTATGTCAAAAATACTTGTATTGGTCCCCTCTATTACCCCTGAAAATCTTTGCAGAATTACAATAAACACCCTGTATATTAGATTTAAGTGTTGAAATGCTAAGAAAGGTCTCAAGTTTTCGTCTCACTTTAGTTTGTTTCAATATGAGCTTTATTTGTTGCTCTGCAGATTTCAAAAGGCGGTATTCGGTCTCGTGCCAAACCCGCTGAATCATATCTGGAGTTACGGTTGCAATCCTATCCCGTAGGTGCTGGAGATGATTGGTCTGTGTGCCACACAAATTGTTCTTGATGATGCACATAAAAAGTCGCCTCATCCACGAAACAAACCTGAAGTATGAAAGTTTCCTTTGTTCGGCGCCCCAGTGTGCGAAGTCTTGAATGAGAAGTTCCCCAATGCCTAACCCTCCCAAAAGCCCAGATCACAGTCATATAAGTAAGGTCTGGCCACTCCCACCCACCCCCTGCCGAGGCATTTTGCAGCGGGTGCTCACCTGAGACTGCCATGAGACATTTCGGAGCCAGGATAAGTGGCGACCCTACCGGACTATAGGCTGAACTTTATAGGTACGAAGGGGAGGGCTACATGCCACTGATCCTGGCTCCGAAATGTCTCATGGCGGTCTCAGGTGAGCACCCACTGCAAAATGCCTCGGCAGGTGATAACGCCAGAACGTAGTATAAGTGTCCGGGGGCCGGCCCAGATCTTACCCCGATTGACTTTTTCGTGGCGACACATGTATGGTGAAAAGATTAGGCATCTCCAGCACCTATGGCACCCCATTCAACTATGACACGGTCCAGAATTTACCTTTCCTGGGCCATTGAAGGCAGAAGAATTTCGGAGGAGGAGGAGGGGGAGGGGCATTTCGTAAGCACAAGCCGTCAAGGCCAGCTAGATTTGGGGGGNGTGGGGGGGGGGGGGTTCAAGGTCACACGAGCTTAGGTGAATGTGGGAGATTTGAATGGGTGTGTATTTGATGAAATTGGTAGCACTTTTTCCCAAAAAATCATGAATTAGTAATTTATCATGCTATTTCAAACTGTCCTGTATATTGTCGCGGTCCGCCAGTTGAATAGCCCTGCCCTATGGGAAAAGATTGCAAAGGTAACACCAGACATGTCTGACCGGTTAGGCACGACACAGATTACCGTATTTTCGCATTTTTCAAGCGACAAATGGAGCTCATATCGAAACAAACTATGGTAAGACCAAAACTTTGGACCTTTCTTAGCGTTTCAAAACTTAAATCATTTAGATATGTCTACAAGGTTTTGAGTTATAGGGTTTTTAAATACACGATTCGTTTTCCATCACCCTGTATTTCTAGTCATCAAAAATAGGCCTCAAAAAACTGCATGAGTGCTGAAACACCCTGAGACACATCCCCATCAACTGCCCTAACAACAACACAGAGGGAATTTCAAATTAGACAAAAACCTATGCAAAAATTTTTATATATAAATCTTGGCATCTACTTCATTCAATGACAATACACTTTGTACAAAATTGGCAAACCAGTCTACCAGAATTTAAAATGAAGCTGCTGAAAAAAAGTTGGATGTTAAAGTAGGCTACTAAAGGCGTGTTCACAAACTCAAGAGAAACTGTCATAGCATGAGCGTGAGTGTGAGCAATAAAAATTCTCGACCCCATGCATCCATTGACCTCCCATTTACACTAAATTGCCTCAAATTCTCTCGAAAACAATGGTTCTCATGAGCTTGTAACACACCCTAAGTTTTCGACTGTCAAATATGGGAAGCTCGATCTTTCCTTTCATCCAATAACATTTTATGACTTGCAGATTTCAAAATAATTGTGTAATGCCATATTCAGTCTTCTCGCTCCAGATACGCAGCACACCAGCTTACTCAAGGGCTACATTGGTATGTCACTATAGAAGTGCTGACTTTTAACAAACAATCTCTGCTTGCAAAAATTGCTTGATTATGTGAAACTCACAATTATAGGGTTGGGTGCAAACAGGCAACTTGGGAGCCACCAAGTTTCTTGCATGCAAGAAAGAAGACACCTGGGAGGAGGTTCCTCCCAGTGCATACCCTGTTTGCATCTCAGCTGGATGCATGGGCAAGAAGTTACTCCTGAATTCCCGAGTTTGTGTCCGGTCAAGCACATTTGGACAAACAACCAACAAGACTGAAAATGCTTCTAAATGACAAGCAAATATAGTTAATATCTGAGTATGATTGCTTACACAACTCAAAACCCTGCTCCAAGGCACACCAGATTTCTGAAGGAGCTCTCCAGCAAATCATGTGGTAAATCACCAGTGCCCAACAACCTGGTATACTATGGAATGTGGCATTTCCACTTTTCTCATTGGATTAATGACAGTATCTAGCAATCAACATACTGGTGTTACTATACTGAATGTATTATTCCAAGGACCACACTGACCAGTTATAAAATGATAACAAAAGTATGTGTGCAAAGGCACTAAAAAGATGCAGCATGTATTTTTAAAATAGTGATGATTCTCCTCTCTTCATTTGATTCCAATGTTCTTCATCACCTGCAATTTATGAATTCAGTTAGTCTTTAATCAGTGGACTATGCAATATGTATCGTAACAAAGTATTACCTGCTCATACACAGTCCATGCCATGGCTGCCATCAAAGTGCGTCTCAACATTCTAGGTACCAGCCCTTTGAAGTATCCTCGAGGACCATATTTCTAAATGCAGAAAAAGTCATATTACCCATGATGTATCGGTAACAGATATTCCTCATAAGCTAGCATAAAAACCCTGCTTCATTCTTACCTTGTATACATATATCACGACCTCTGGAACCCGATCAAATTTGTTTGGATAGAGTTGCATCTTGGTTTTGATGACATCAGCAGGCTGTGTCACAGCAGAAGCCATTAATCCAGCAAATATGCCACATGTGAAGTGCACAGTAGCTGAAGCGCTTGAATCCAGCCACTCTGCAGATATGTAGTAGTTGTAGAAATGACATTTACATGACCTTGCATTTTTAGCATACTTACGGGATGGAACCATCTTCTTTGTTTCAGTGTAGAACATGAGGTAAATGCCAGAGAATGGTGCATCTCGGATGAGAGTTGGTGTTAGCCCACAGCAAAGTCCCCGGAATCCTTCAGTGCGATATATGGTGCGAAGAGCTGCTAATATGCCGCGATATTCGTAGACACCACTCTGCAATTGGAAAAATTATTGATGACTTACTTAAGTCATTACAGTCATTGTGAATTGTTTCAGCAATCCTCAGTTGGAGCGGGTTTGTTGCAGAAATGGCAGCAATATTTTGCACTTTTTAGTTATCTAAGTTGTTTTTACCCTATATGGTGCAGACAGCTTCTGGGAACCCCTCAAAATTATAAAATCTTGGACATTGGTCTATTTTGATTGGAGTGGACTGCATTAGTATTGGCACAAACAATTTCCAAAATTTTTGAACATTTATTGATTGTGAGTAGGACGTTCTTTACTCTCCTAATTGAGATGTGACACCCAAATAATTTTGTTAAAAACTCAACATTTTCATAGATCCCCTTCTGCAATAAATTGTATCAATTAATGCAATAGTACATATTTCATGCAAAGCTGCCTGGTGTTTTCCCATTTGTCTGAGCATTCTGACTGATTCCTGAGTCATCAGGATCTCTCTCTCACTAACTCCCCCTTGCCTCTCCCAATTTCATCAGGTAGGCTATGTGAAATCATAGTGTCTCCATTAATTTTTCACTTGCATGGTATATGGAGGTCTGTGGTTGGCCATGGGCATGTTCTAGAATCTAGAAGGTCCTCCCAAGTTAAATATAGCAAATTACAGCTTCCTTCTGGCCACTACCTTCAAAATACCCCACAAAAAAACTCATTCTTGATGGTCACAGTCACCCATCAGATGGCAGGACAAAATGAGTTATGATATTGAAGATAAGGGTCTCTTGGCCATCAAGAGGAGGAGTCTGCCTCAGGACAAGCCTACAGAGGTGAGAAGAAGTACTAGAGGCATTTTGAATCATGAGTTACTAATCAGCCAAGTATCCGACTTCCCTATAATTCGACACAGCCAAAGTTCACATTAATTAGCAACTTATAATCAATACATAATACAGTGACTACATTTGTTAAAAATGACTAATTGAGAACTCCCCTACTTATTGTACACTTTGAACAAAATGTAGTTACGCAATTCCTTTACCCTGCTAAACAAAAAAGTCACACACACTCAGAGCAGTTAGTAAAGTGTTAATTCCCAGGCAATGAGTTAACAACCTACTTCCATCACACTGGACCAGCGGCGTAGCCAGGAAATTTGTAAGGGGGGGGGGTTATATGAGGGTAGAACGAAGAGGCCTGCCGCAGGCGAATTTTTTTTTGCTGTTCAAGCACACATAAGCTACAATATTTGCACATGTGCGTTTTAACACCTTAAAATTGCGGATTGGAACTATATTTTTTGGGTCCAGGGGGGGGGGGGGGGGGGGGGNGGTTACAACCACCCCCAACCCCCCTGCCTATGCCACTGCACTGGACCATTCTTGCAGTCAGCCCTGCTTGCTTCCACCCTTTCAGTTTGTATGCCTATTAATTCATATGAAATACTGTAGGCCCACATACAATATGCTCTCAATACCTGCTGCCAAAGAGAGTAACTGCCACTGATCCTAGCCTCCAGCCCTACTCTAGCATTTTGGCAACTGGGGTATGACCTCACCAAGAATTTTCCACCATCCTTCTATCACTTTATTTAAGGCCGAGTGCAAAGCGGCTACTTGCATCGAAGCAACCTGTATGCGAATTCCAATTATCACGTTTTCCCGCTCGATGGCAGGTGTGCCACAGCAATTTAGGAGCAACTGTTGTTATGACGGAACCTGTAGGATTTTTCACCATGGTTGTGGTATGCACTATAGACTCTGTGGGATAACAGGGCACAGAAACAAAGGCAAGGTGGGGGCCTGTCCAGGCTTTGGATTTTATGGTGCTACGAGGAGGAAGTTTACACTAATTTTGAAAGTTTGAAATTTGTCTCCAGGTTTCCTTGCATGCAAGAAACCAGGCTACTTGCACATGAAGCTTCTCAGCGCATGTGTTGCTTTCATCCTGCTCCCAAATTGACTGTTTGCTCCCCCTAAGAGCATGGTATTCAAGAGTAGGTGGCCTACATAAAGATGCATGTTATCACAACTTTAACTCGGACCTTTCCTCCCTCACCTAATTTCTCAAAAACATATGAAAGTAGAGGATAATGTCAACTAGCAAAGCATTAACATTCATTAACAAGGTTTGGAATTGTGAATATAAGTATTATTCCACTTTTCGTAAATGTTATCAATGAATGATGGTGGACCCTGGGTTGCTCGAGGATATGCAATATAGCAGCTCACTATTACATGATTCCATCATCATACTACTGAATTGATCCTGAATTGAGTGTCTTATAATATACTATGCTCTCATGAAACTTCTTTAATGCGTAATTGTACAAATAGTTGGACCATTGTAAACTAAGTGAACTCGTTCCCACCCCACAAAGATTGTAAGGTGTGGGAGACAGAACATATCACACATAATTTTACAGGAAATACCAGTTTTATACCGGTAATTGGTTCCAACAACACAGCAGTGTAAAGTGAATTGGATAATGAAACAAAATTTAATAAATAAAGGTCCTTGCAATACCCAAGAGGGGTCCAAGCACTACCCGGATTTATTTAAATATGCGACAAAATTATAGTGTACAGTAACTTGCGAATAAGATTGGTTCCAAAATACAGGGTGTCTAAACTTTTTTGCCCAAACAGTTATCGGAAAAGCCTATGTATCTTCTAGCTATGTAGCCAGAATATGCCCCAACATTCCTGGCATATCCCTCAACTGATAAAGCCAGGGAAGCATCACTGGTTGCAAGTCACTGCTAAAAAATAAGCAGCTTAGTGCAATGTTTCCGATAATTGTTCGGACAAAATAGTTCAGACACCCTGTATACACAATTTTCCAACAGACAATACTAGTATTTCTGTTTTTAATGCTCAGTAATTTGTAACATCTATATCACACGCTTAACAGGAGGTTGAGGGTTGTCGGGTTCTGAGGGTTCCTTTCCCTTCTTTGCAAGAACGGCAGTGCACGTAATTTATTGTATAAATGGCTCAAAACTAAGGGGAGAGCAGAGACCAATAATACAGTACTGTATATATCTTTTTTTTTTTAAAATAACTGGGGTAGTGCTTTCACCCCCCAGTACTGTATATATCTGTACAGTGTTGGACATAAATCGAGGGATACTGCTAGCAACATCTTGCTCGCCCGGCTTGAAGCATCTTTATCTTCGATTCCTTCTTCTGGCACTTCGGAAAATGTCGCTAGCCACCAGTGCCTCGAATGCCTCAATTAATGTCCAACACTGTACTATCACTCCAACAAGAATTGTCGCAGCGGCAGCGCACGAACTACAATCTACGAGCACAGGGACAAAAAGAGACTGTAGTTCGTGCGCTGCCGCTGCGACAATTCTTGTTGGACAGCAGGTACATCCTGCCACAATGCACCACAAAAAATAAAAAGTGCCTATACTGTAGTGTGTTGCAACTCACAAGTATTGCAGCAATGTGCTTATGTTTATATTGGTTTGTTATTTTCAAATTTTCCACATTTAAAAAATTCAAACCATTTTCAACGGAAATTTTAAAACTGTGTTAAGGGGGTGATAAAGAGAATTTGGGAGTAAAGTCCTCGCTAACTAACAACGATACAGGGTGGTCCAACTTTTTGTCCGATCAGTTATCGGAAAAGCTTATGTTGAGGGATGTGCCAGAAATTTTGGGGCATATTCTGGCTACATAGCTAGAAGATACATAAGCTTTTCCGATAACTGATCGGACAAAAAAGTTGGACCACCCTGTATAACGGAAATTTTTCTGTGTAAGTGCACCTGACCTCTCTTTTACACATGTTGGTGGTACTTTTCCCATATTATTAATATAGTACAGTAAAACTTCTACAAGACGAACTTCCCTAAGTCGAAGTTCTCTATAAGTCGAAGAAAATTATGAGCTTGGTTGGTCGCAATGTAAAATAATAGGAAATAAACTTCCCTAACTCGAATTTCTATAACTCGAAGTTCTCCATAACTCGAAGTGCTGGCAGGGCCTTTCGATGGGATATCAATGCATTTTCAGTCTCCCTAAGTCGAAGTTCATGTTGGCGAGTACGGAAAATTCTCTCATTTCCCAGCCAAAGGGTCGAGAGTAGGCCACATGGACAGAAAGGCTCAATTTCCTCATCTCCGTCTACCAGACGCAATGAAAGAAGTGTTTGACTCGATTGTGACAATTGAATCCTTGAATCTAAGAGTAGGCGAATGTCCATAACTGAGATTTATTTTACACCAAAACAACGAGGAACATTGCAAGTGTGATAGTGACAGTTATTTTGAAGTTTTGAACACCTTTCGTCTCTGGATATAAAGGTAGGCTTCCTTATAGAGTTATGTGCCTTAAAAATTCCAAACTTCTCTAACTCGAATCTTCTATAACTAGAAGTTTTTTTCTGGTTCCATGGAGATTCGACTTATAGAAGTTTTACTGTGTTTTTAAAAGTCATTTGCATGCGGGAGTAATTGACACCATTGTGAAATTTTAAGTGATGTCGTAACAAGCACCCAAAAATGCAGAAAAAAGAGGTGCTCCGAACCATGGAAGCCGATTTTTATGTTTAGCTATAGGATTCGGGCAAATAATAATTTTGTCAAAATATGTCTGATTTGTACGCTAACGTGGGGCTTTTGAGAACCAGGGAGAACCCTAATTTGCCTTTGTGCCTAGAGGGAATGCTCAACCACAAACTCGACCCTTCTGTTATGTAGGGAGGGTGGCATCGAGTGTCTCCTCTTTCGGCCAGAGTTGGAACTCGTCGAAGGTACCAATTCTCTTGATCTCCCCCTTAATGTGAATTGCCATGAAATGAAGCAGCATAAAACAGTTACTTCCTGTCCTGGCATATTAGTAGTATTGGCACAATATTATAGTGGACACTCTCTAGGTGAAAGTGTGATAATTTTGTTCTAATAGGACCGGCTATGATGACTATTATACGCATTAAACTAGACTATATTTCCATGCTTGGTCTTAAAAATTAAATAAAATTAAAAATTAAAAAATGAAAGAGTGGGAGTAGCAGCACAGAAACAAGCAAAATATTAGCCCCATAACACACTGCTCATAACAAACTGGTGCAGGTTGAGAATCCTTTATCAGAAATTTTTGGGAACGGAAGTGTTTCGGATTTTGGAATACATGTATAATTTCCTCTATAAAATGGGACATCTTTTGGATGGCCTAGACACGATATCCACATACATGTCTTAACAGAGGTTATACATTAAACCTGCAGGTTTATAACATAAGTTTTAAATAACTTTGTATACATACAAACATAGGTAATGATGCTAGTCATTTTATAGTTACATGGAATTTCCCATTTCTGGAGCATCATTTCAGCATTCAAAGATCTTTCGGATATTTAATTTAATTTTAATTTTTTAAAAATTTTGCATAAGCTCAACCTGTACTAAATAAATTCTGCTCAGTAAAATAAAAAGTAAAATGGATATAATGTAGGCGGTACGTTAGAATATTATCCTTTTAAAAAATCTGTGCGTCACCCTAATTTCAAAACATTAATGGTTGACCTTTCTGAAGTTCCTTTCACGTGAACACACTTGCACACAATCTTGCATCAGTTTTTTAAAGGAGAGGCAGTCGACACCAATTAATTGCCATTTTCACTATCATGCACCATGGTCGTGTCCATGAATGATGCCTTATATGCAAATCTTGCTAATCAGCATATCAACCCCTTGACGTCAACATTATGCGCAACTTGTGACAGTCACAATTGGACTGATTAACTCATTGCTTTTCGAAAACCCTGACACCATGACGAGATCACAATCAAGAAATTTCTTGGAAATATACTAAAAAACAATGTCACCTTAACCATATATTTGTCCTTGGTAAAATTTCTTGAAATGAGAACATTCCAAGAATACTGATCACTGAGGTTATGAAGCAAGATAGCAAAATGCCAAACACTTGTTAGTGACCATGACCTGCATGCTTCTTAGCGGACATTAGTTCCATTGATTCTCAAGCACTAGTTGTTGCAGTCCTTTGCAAGACTCTTATCAAGACTGCAAAATCTTATCACATATATTCAAGTGATTCAAAATTCTGTATTGCAATTATCTGTGGTCAGATTATTTACACTTTAGGGTGTCAATGATAAGCCAAAGAGATAAAGTCACTCCCAAGTTTCTAATTCACACTTCAACTTCCCTGTCCCATCTAATTCCAAGCTGAGTCAGGTTCAGGTGGACTGGTGAAGCCATATTATCAGTTGACCTTTCCTATCAGCCCACTTTTTTTTCATTCCCACACTGGCACACAATCATATTACTCTACCACAATCTCAAGGTGAAGGTCAGATATATGAATGTGACCCTCAAGACACATGCATTAAATCGGCCCATGAGCAGTCATAATGGCTCAAGAATAGTTTCCACTAGCACGACAAATGTAACAAATAAACCAAATAGCAACCATAAATGCGGTTTTTTTGTTGTTATTTTTTTCATTTTAAAAGTTATTTGCAACTATGTGATCTAATGGGAATATTTTTAAAAACACAATTATTTTGGCTCTGCTCACAAAGTGTGGACAACAAAACAGGTGCTAACTACCCTACACTTTGTTTTGTGTATATGGCTTTTGTGTGTGTGTTAGTTGGTACACAAGCCTTTTGAGAGTAATCACATATAACTGACCTCATATCTAGTCTTGATGACAGTTATAGGGATCATGCAGACTCCACTCATGGTACGAGCAGTCATCCCCAGAGCAACAGCTTGCAATGGCCCAGGCCCGCCATTTTTGTCTGTGAAGATGGTCTTCAGCCATTCCAGTGAGGCAAAGTATAGTCCCACACCTGGAACACACCTGGTGATCGTCTAAATGGGAAAGAGAGTTTTAGAGGCACAAACCTTCCCCAATAGTAGTAAAGAATTATGGAAGTGTATGACTTACAGGTGTCATGCCCCGCCACAATCCAGACACTCGCTCTTGTTTCAAAATGTGCCCAACCATGGTCATCATTCCTGTTCCCGTGGTACTGCAAGAAATTGCTCACAATTAGCATGACATTTAAAAATAAATAAAACTTTACATTGCTATTTTACACAAGGTCCTGCTTTTTAACCCTTTGAGACCTATGGACATCATAATTATGATGGCCTGCTGATTTTTGAACTGGGCGCGCCAGAGTTTAGACAGAAATGTCGCTGTTTGAGACTCAAACTGCTCCTACTACCTCGTGGAAGGGGACTCAACTACCATGGTATATGCCATGGTATATGTAAGTTTTCCCACCTCCCAGAGTGAGCTAAACATACCTCCTCTCTCGGCATCAGAACTGGGTGTCCCGTAAGTCTGGACTCTTAGGAATGTCTCATAGTGCAGTGTTTTAGTATTATTTTGTAAACCATAGTAACAATTTTAGTGACTTCAAAATTTTTAATAATTTAATTACATTTAAAGTTAATTGCACTTTTAAAAACTTCTGGAACACTCTGTAGATGAATTTTTTCGGCATTTTACATTCAAAAGGACCACCACGAGTTAAAATGATAAATATTGGAGCATATTGTTTTTCATTAATATCACGCCTACAAATTTTCATCAAGGTAAAAACTGGCAAAAAAAAACGCCGTCAAAGGGTTAAAATATTATAAACTCATTTCACACCTACCCTAAGCTTCCCAATGCATATGGTGTTTGCAGTCTTGTTTTCACTAGATCCAAAGGTTGGAAAAGGATGCTGGAACATGTTCCAGACACTGATCCCACTAAAAATGACTTGATGACAGGGTGCTATGAGAAAAGAAATAGCATGTTGCTTCAGTCTAATCTGGCACTTTGCCTGCAACTCTGCTTGGAAAATGTGATGTGCCACAAAGTTTACAAGCTTTCTGGTAGTGTTGCTCCATATGCTTAGTCGCAGTTAAGTATTTCTGCTTGCACATGTACCCCTGCCAGGAATCGAACCTGGGTCTTCACCCTTCTCAGTTACGTGATGGCTCTTCCACTGAGCTACAGAGGTTCTGGGTGTGCAGAAAATTAACTGCAGATATGGAGCTGTGTACACATGGAAATAAGAATTTTATCCTGAGGTTTTTAAAATGCATCATTAATTATTAATGAAGAAATATTATTCGGATGGATTAGAAGTGAAATATAATTTTGAGGTAACTTGTAAAATCATAGGCCTCATTGCCTTATGCAACATGTGAGGGAGGAATTTACAAACAAAAAAGTCAACTGGCCTGTACTCACATAAGCATAATTATGTCATTCTTCTCTGCCTTGAGGCAAAAAGGCGGGAGAGAAAAAAGTGCTCATATTACATACCATTCATCTTTGGTGTATTTGTGAGACTTTGTAACATATAATAACAGCTTTGGCCATGCATCTAACTACTATCTAAGCTACATAATTCAATGCCATCAGCAACTGACAATGACACACACATGAATCAAATCCATGGTTCTTGCAATATTATCAGCTTCAGCCATCATGCCAGACTAATGACAAACTTGACTAAGCTCACCTGCGACAAGAGTTCCATTGTGTTTCGCTGGATCCCCTTCTGACCAACGCTGGTTACCAAAATTGGCTGTTGATCTTCCTGTTTCATTAAGCTTTGTGTGCGGCCTGCGTGCAGGTATGGAATGTTAACCAACTGGAGTGGCACAGCAGACGCTGTCACGCACTAAACCCTCTCGGCAAAGGCTTGCCCGAGGCGGAGGCTCTCGGTCCCAAGTGACCCGCAGCTACGAAGGAAGCGATGAAAAGCTAGGTAGCCGGCGTCACTGGGCAAGGCCGGCGGGGCACGTGTCAGAATAATCCGTGTAAAAGTAGGGATGCAAGCGGCAGACGGGCATGGCGCACACACCAACACCAGTGGGAACGTAACTGGAGACCAACATGAATGGAGGTCTGATAGCTGGCTGCAACCTCTCCTCCTCCTCCTCCACAGCTCTCAATGTCACCTTTGCCTGCAGGCCGCCTCGAGTGCAGGTGGCGTGTTAGCAGCTGGAGCCAATCAGTCTCGAGCAGAATGAGCTGATCTCCACTCCTGTACGTACCCCACCGACCCACCTACCACCAGTCCTACCTTCTTCTTTTTGTTCCCACCCTTGCTTACGCAACTTGCCAATTTTTTTGCGCTCTTACCCTGCCTGCCTCGCTGGATGGCTAGCTGCCTGAGGTGTAAAAGGCCGTTTGCACTCCGGCTACTCTCTCTTATGCTAGCCAGCGCTTCTCCCCCTCCGATTCTATCAATCTCTTATCTGACGTCAATATGCAACTGCCCTCTTGCCCTCCACTCGTAATTGTTAGCCTTCCCTGATCCACGATCCTGTCTGCCTGACTGCTCTCTGGCCTCTCTGATCGCCCGACTCTTCGCCAAGTGGCCCAAGTCTCCGCTTTCTCGTCTGATTTTGTCGTCACAAGCAATAGGGAATCAACACACGCTCTTTAGGACCATGAATTGATTGGATATTCGAATCGGCCGCACAGAGCGCCAATTTCAAAGAGGCCTCAGAAGCATCATAAGCATGATTTGCCTTTTAGGACATATGCTATGCAGTAAATTGTGTGAGTGTGCGGATGTGAACTAGTAGGCTACCCCAGCATTGAATAGTGAAGTGTAAAAATTGGAAAAAATTTAATAGGCCTCCCCATGAATGTTACAGAAATAATGAAGTGGTTAAATTAAAACATAATTATGTATAAGAATATTTTTAAAAGCACCTGCTCTCATGGTATCAGCCATACCTGTTTCATGTTATAATGTACTAATTGATGCAAATCAAACAACACAAGTTTGAACTATTTGGAGCAGAAATTCTGCCTTATACGAGCCTCGTACGAGGGCTGTAAATAAAATAGTGGCAACACATCTCCAGAAAATCAGTGAAATATAGGAAGTTTACACCGCTTATGCCACAGATAGGTTGGGTCTTGATCTAACCTCAGGACATAATAGGATCATCCCACCTCAATATGCGCATGCACAGTAAAAAGTATAACGTGAACTGTTGCGATCAACAGGTCTAAAGGTGATGTTTTTCAAATTTGAGCAAAGGTACTGGTTAAAAATAGAAAATTTGTCATGAAGAGCTTTTACAGGCTTGTGGGGAACATGCATTACCATATAGAACGGTTGCAAGGTGGGCAAAAGCCTTCCATCAGGGAAGGCAAAATGTGACATATGAGCCCCATCCAAATGCAAGGGAGATGCATTGATGGAGAACGATCAGAGGTAGACAGTTCGTGAGTTAGCCAGTGAAACAGGCTTGTCGAGTATGACTATCCTGAACATTCTCAAGAAACGTCTGGGTATGACTATCCCAGACCTTCTTCGCGCTTTAGACCACTCTATACGAAACATCAACCAAACCAGGGCTGCCAATGGCATCCTTCAACTTCCACATCGCTAATGACAGATGTTACACAACGCTGATGACTACATTGGAGGACTCTGAAAGTTTGAAGCTGCCATGTATTTCCAGTCCCAAGTAATTAAATTGTTGCCACTATTTTATTTACAGCCCTCGTAGTTATTACTCATAACGCCCACTCCATCCCTTCCGGCATTTCCGGCACAGATAACAATTTCAGCTCAAGTTTCACTTCTTCATCCATTGCTTGGTGACCAGTGTGGCTGTCTTGATGATAAGGTTTATAGTGTCGTTCAGAAGCATAAAACAAAGATTGTGCAGTTATAAAACAACATAGCGCAATCTGATTTGACCTGATTACCACTAATGCAATGTCTCCATAAAAGGAGCTTGCAAACCCGTCTATGTTTGAACCAAATCCAGCAAGTAGATTGGCTGTCATTCAAAACGCAACAGGCAAGTGGCCTGCGGTCAACTGAATGTCAGGATGGGCTCGACATGGCAAGGAATGATACTTCCATTATTTTTACCCCGATACATCATTACATAGGTAGTAAGACTCAGGTCATTTTGGGCTTTTAAATGACTGGCACTATTTACAATCACTTCTCATATGACACAATAGGATTAGTTGAATTAATAAATCAGGCATTATGCAACAATATGTACTGCCAAACTTTTTATTTTACAGTATATACAGTATTTGGAAGCAGTCCAGCATTTTAATACATGGACTCATTTTCACCTATATTATAACCGGTTGCCCATGAGCAGGGGTGTCATGGAAATATTTTGGCCAAGTATAGGCTACACTGTATACCATTGAACCCCCTCTGCAACACCCCTGACCATGACCTGTGGTGGCTTTTTGTTCCATGAAACAAAATGTATTATCTACACAACATAACCCAGTGTAAGAACAATACTCTACAACAAACCTGACTACATTAAAATTTATTATAAATAGAGAGCAACAACATGCACTCCTCTTTTTCCATAACTATTCTTTCTGTGCAGATAACGCTGATTTCAATTTGTATTTCAAGTGGCACCTTTCATTTACATCAACATGGCCAGTTTCCTAGGGAAGAGGTACTACACTGGCAAGTAAAAAAGGTTTCAAGATATTTATTGAGATTAGACTTGATCACAAATTGCAACAGAATGCTAGTAGGCAAATATCAAACACACCCAACCATCATATTATGGTTGCAAACCATTACACAAAAATGTGTATTTAAAAATATGGTTTCAGTGATTTATTTATTTAGTTATTTGCATAAATTGTCCTGGTGGGCCACCTTGCTGCCATTAGCTCAGATTAATCATGAGCTCAGTTCTATATCCGTGGAAATAAGCCTAGATTCCTACACTCAGGGTTGGAATTATGGGGGTGCAGACAGTGCAACTACATTTTTCATTTTTTTTTTTTTTCATTTTTCAGTGGGGCTTAACGTCGGCCTATTTCTGCCGCAAGGCTCAACACCAACGCCAGGGGGTGGTCCTCCTCCTGGAAATTTGGCAACTCTGGGGATCTTTAACATGCACTCATGCAATGTCACAAGCACAAGGGACCAATGGCTTTACTTCCCCTCCGAAGGAAGGCGCACTCTCACTTTTCTACCACCCGGAGAAAAGTCACTGACCTCGGCCGGGTTCGAGCCCACAACTTTGGGACCAGAGGCGAGCGCACTAACCACCAGTCCACCATTGTGAGCTATACTGTGCAACTACACCAGGTCCCATGCTTTTAGGGGCTCTGCACCTTTGCGAGGAATGGGGAAGGAGTCACGACTCTCCATCCAGCCCTGCAGCACCTTATGCCAGCCCTGCAGCTACATTTCTAAATCAATTTGGCATCCCTGTGAAAGGCATCTACTGTATGTATGCTGGCAATATACATGAGGCTTTCCTAATGATTGCCTGCTTGAATCAAGAACACATGTGGCATTTTCAGCACATTAAATCTCAGCTGACCTTAGGGGCACCTGCATATAGCAAATGAGATGCCTGTCCTTTAAATATACATTTATGGCTGGTTCTATCAATATAAATTAAGGAAAAATTCAGCTTATGGCTAGGAATACATAATCAGAGATTTTCCCTCCATTTGAGTTCATACAACCAGCTTTTAGCATGGCACAACTTCAGCCACAAAATACTTGCACCAAAATTGCAACATATTTTGTTTTGTTAAATAAAAACTATAACAGGATCGATGTTATCATAATCAATATTTACATTGCCATATGCAAATAAGGCAATTTTTCTCACGATGTCATCACATGGACTCCTTAGGCTTCTAATCAGTATTTCATGGATGGCGTCATTTGGATCCGGAGTTGCATGTTGACTGGGAATTACATGTGCCACAATCTGGCTACTATTCAATCTGGTCCAAAAAAAATTGAGAAATCCCCTCCTTCATCCCCCTCACCCGCCTACCTCTTAGCGACAGATGTGTTTTTCTCATACTCAGAAACTCTTACAGCATTACCAAAGGCGGCAAAATGACTACTCAAGTCGTTTCGGTTCACATCCAATAGATCCTTGCCCTTGTGCTCCCACATGTGATATGAAATCAATAATTATCATTTCAGCAGTTATCTAAATGCCAGTTCCCCGACCCAATTTTGCCCTGATCTGAACTGAAAAAATGCCAATTTTCAAAAAGGCAAGCAAGAGGTGCGGGGAGGGAAAAACAAGTGACCCTGATTTGTTGCAAACTCAGCACGCAGTCACAGACACAATCTTCATGTCACTTCAGGCAGGATAACCTCTGTCCTTTGGAAACCACGCAAGTCCTTGATCCGCAGCAAAGATTACTGAGAAATAGCAATGGGAGTAAGTGACCCTTCACTTAGGTCACTCAAGGTCAGAAAGCAATAGTCAAGCAGTCTGCTCCCTTATCACCTATTATCACACACTGATTGTTCGTTACTCTTACAGTTTAGCTGACATTGTTTGCTTGCTCTGAGTGCATTTAAGCTGCAAAATATAGGCATGGAAAATTGCTCAAATGGTAAGCTCTAATTAATGCACATGCAAGTATCATGCACTCAGGGATCTGGATAAATAATCGATGTGCTCCATTATCATTCCCACACAGGCAGTTCAGGTCACAAATCCTACTGAAAGTTCATGCAGGTCAACACTTGCTTCAATACTGTAGGAGATATTAGAGCTGCTTTTGAAAACTCGGTCACTCCACTTGTTGAGTCCATGGGGCAAATCGTCATCGCATCCGTCCATCACATCAGTCCCAAATCACTCGTCTCCTGAAGAGAAAAATCATGGTATAAAAATCATATTTTGCTGTTTATATAGGTCTGCAATGAAATCCACCTAAAACTGAGTCCCTCCTTTCTAGAAAAATTTCCCCTACTGAACATGTGTTTGTTATGTGCAACAGAAACACACTGAAAATCCTGCACCAGGAATAAAATTTCCACAATAAATCCAGTGTCTATTATATGCCCTAACCCACATTGTTCAATAAATGTTCAGGCAATGTCCAATATTCTGAATGTCCAGGGTTCATTGTCAATGCTCAGTGAATATCAAGTTCGATAGTGAACATTACATTTTTGTCAATTTGTCAAAGTTCTTTAGATGTCATGCGAATGTGTGATAATGGATCTACAGTATATGTTACTAGGTATCAAGTTGCAGCGAAGTGGTTAGCGCCACAGCCTTCCACCTCTAAGGTCCCGAGTTCGATCCCTGGGTCGCGCAGAGGATACTTATGTGGATAGAGTTTCGATGGGTTCTCTCCGTGTTCGCGTGGGTTTTCTCGGTTCTCCCGCTTCCTACCGCAATCATAATCCGTCACACGCAGGCAATGATTAAAGTCGGTTCACGAAAAGATGATCCCCTAAGAGGCCCAAGGCCTATCACGGGGTATCCATTATTAGGTATAAAGTTGCACACAGTAAACGTTAATAATAATCAGCACATGCATATGTATTAAAATTTAACAACCAAGATTTTGAATGTCAGAAAATGAGACATATTTAGAGAATTCAATCAACATTCAGAGGTCAATGACAATGTACACAAATTATGTTCACAGGGATCATCTGTCCCTTGGCTTCAGGTTTCATTGTATAGCCTACTGATTCTACTTTCTGCAGTGGAACTATAATGATGATCTGGAATTCACCGATACAGCTTGCTGATTTTACTACACTGAGGGAAGCATTTGAGTAAAATATCATTTAAAAAAAGTCTTAATTGTGTAATACCTTCATCATAATGGGATCCAAGAGAAATTGAGAATAGTGCTGGTAGTCATAGAAAATGAATCACCTACTATCAATTTCAAAAATGTACCATACAAGGGAACAGTAAGTGTTGTCAATGGAGTTGCTGAATGAAACTTGGCACAATAATACAGGGTGTATCAGAGTCACAGGTCAAGCGAGTGCGAGGGGGTGGGGAAAAATCGTAGGTGGCGACAACCCCAGTCAGTTTTATAAAACAATTAGAATGGCTTTTATAATAATAATAATAATAATAATAATAATAATAATAATAATAATAATAATAATAATAATAATAATGGATCATCTTTTCGTGAACCGTCTAATGATTGCCTACGCTGTGATGGATTTTGAGACATCAATATTATTTTAAGGGTTCTGCAAGGGTAAACCACAAGGAAGAAACCCTGCTCGAAACTAATGTTCAACAATGGATGAAAAGAATGCCAGTCAGTTCCCATTTTCCCCCCTTGAAGCTAAGTCTAATTTAACTCATGACCTAGCATATAGAACTGTTGCACTCAATACATGTGTGGCTCCTCCCATGGAATGCCCATTTTTACCAGAAACAAGGTAGACACCCTCTAAAATTCTTAAAAAGTCGCACCATTCAGGTTTATAAGATTGTGTGTGCCTTAAATGTTGAGAATGGGTGACTAGACTATAACTTCAGTAAAGAGTGACCTTTGCTTCAATAGGAAGCAGATAATCCTTTTGATGCAGACATAAATAGACTGACTTCTTTGCACCGAGTACCTGTTACTAGTTACTTTTTATAAACAACATAACAACATTGTGCCTCGGTCAAGACCACAGATTACGACTACATTAAGACTGCATTGATTGTTTGGCCGGTGCCACAGTGCGTTGAAATCTCCTTCATGAGAGGTTAAAATGAACAGTCACCATGGAACGGCCAAACGACCCCTACAATCTAGCGCTAGACATGACATATAGTCACACAATCCTAAATGCAGGCACTCATACATCCTTATGGCAAATTAATACTGCGCAATCTAGACGGATTATGCAACCTATTGTACAGAACATTGTTCCATTACCAATGTAATTATAATAATAATTATTATAATAATAGGTGATCGCTCCTTACGAATACCGACGAACATCTATCGCATCTATCGATAGGCGGCCAGAACTGCTCATTTGTTATTCACCTGGCTAGTGTGGCTACTGCACTACATAATTTGATGATATTAATATTTCGCAATTAATATTACATTTTAGCATTTTAAAATTTTATCTGGAGTACTGGTGTGGAGTAAAACAATTTGGCCTTTTAAAATGTACGCTGCTCCTGGTAGAGTTGTCCGATTCGCGGGAAGCGAATATTTTCCAGTCGGGCCAGCTGCCAGCTCCCTATACCAGTACATTGCTACCCCCGTGAGCTTAGCTAATCACCCCTATACCGAGAGGGATTGACCACGGTCGGCCTCTTGTCCTCTTTGGACTTAGGTAGAAGAGTGCAGTCCCAACTGAAAGCTACGTTATGTGACTGCCGAGAATAAATTCTGCTGCTGTCTTACTTGCCCAACTTGATCCACTGACACTCAGTGACCTTCAACTTTGGTTTCTTGATCCACTTCTCCAGAGGTCCAAAATCACGGAAGTTTGTTCGTGTCATGTTGATTACCAAAAATGGCTTCTGAACACGTGCAGATGTGATGACCTGTATGTATCCAATCTCTCGGTATCATTGGACATGCGGTTCTCCTCTTTCTCTCTACGTGAGAAAAAGTCTCTGTCACAAGGTAAAAAGCTGTGGCCTGAGACAAGAAATTTTTGTTCAACTTGAGTAGACTAAACAGTTTGGGGTTGAGTAGGCTAAACATGGATCAACTGGTACAGTACATAAGTGCTAGCATCTTCCAGTTATTATTTTGCCCCCCGCAACGATCACTCCATATTATCAGTCTACGCTCCTCATGTGGCAATAGAGGGGGCCTTCTCTAAAAGCTTGTACGAACCTCGTAATGGTACGATACGGGAGGCAGACGAGTCACCACACGTCTGCACTACAAGACCTTGATGGTGCTGTCTGGCAGATTTTCCACGTGAAAGTGATTTTGATGAAGCAGGCTGTTTTAGGGTGCTCAAGTAAATAGGTAGGCTACACTTTGAACATGCACTGCTCCACACATACTGCTGCGAATGCTTCACAAAAATGGTACCGTAGACCCCGGATAATCGGGAAACACCGATAAGCGGGATATGGTCCTAATACCATGAGATATTCTGATGTTCTAATGTACTACGGTACATACCGTATTCTGCTTTAAATAATATTTAATCAGGCCCATATACCCATATTTTTTTTATTTTTTTATTTTAGTTTTATTTAGTTTACCCCGTGATGACCCTTATGGGTGCTATAGGGGGGTGGCATACCACCATCAGTTTTCTGTATATATTTTCTGCTTCATTCTCCGGTGCAGGGAAACAGGGACAATGGGAAAGGATAGGGATTTTTGGGGAGGGAACATGGGTGCAAGGTGCAATGTCGTAGCTAATGGGTCATGTGCTGTTCCCCAGGAGGTTAGGTTGCCAGACACCTCCTTGGTGCAGGTGAGAGACCCTCCTGACGCAGGTGAAAGGAAAGTTCCCCAGGCGGGGATCAAACCCGGGGCCTTTCACTCAGCAAGCCGAGACGTTACCATCACGGCCACCACACCTCCCCACATATACCCATATACCAAAGCCTGAATTCCACAAAAATCTGAAATGTCCCAAGTGATTCTGTCCACTAAAATTGTAGATGATGATCCTTACGAGAAAGGGTCCAGTTCGTTGGCTCATTCACATGCATATCGTCGGTTTATTACTACATAGTTCTAACTCCTATTTTGAGAAAAAGTGACTTAAGAGGTGCAACTCCACATTGCCACGTTTCATTAGTGTTATGAAGTTCTAACTCTGGAGTTAGACATTTGTGATTCTGAAAAAATTCAAATTAGGTGATTTAAAAGGTTCTAACTCCACCATTGTTGCTGCTGTTACAGACAACGACAACAACATTGGGACAGTGAAACACAAAATATGAGTAGGCCTAAGGTATGTAAGCCACAGTATTGCAAAAATTAAGTCATTACGTTTCAATGTTCATGGTCTAATTGTTGTACTGTCCAAACTTTGACTTCAAATATCTCCGCTTGATCAAAAGTGGAGTTAGAACTATGTAGTAATGAACTGGCGAATATGTAAAGTCCAGGCCCATCACTGAAAAGTGCGGATATGTGGTAGCAAATAAAAATGCAGCGTTTGGTGCAATTCGGCTTCTGCCTTCAATTTTAAAGCTGCCCTTGCACAAAATCAATGGCAATAGAAGCTTTCTTTATTCCCACATGTACACAATGGCAGGAAACATGTCACTGTCAATTTTTCTCCCAGAAAACATATGTCCAGTTGCTTAAATACTATTGAAATTGGAAATGGTTGCCATTGGGCAATTCCTGTTGAAGGTACCAGGGTGGGGTAAAAGTCATGGGCGGATAAAAGCGAGGCAGCATGGCGTAAGTAACGAACGATTATATATTTTTAAAATTGCACTACACGAGAAAGATATGCCATTTATGGATCAAGATCCAAAAAAGTCACTTCTTGTTCTGAAATTATGGATTCGTATTTCTTTGAGGATGCTCGCGGTCGTGCTGTCACAGTGAATGGAGATCGCTACATCCAGATGTTGCAAGATTTCTTCCTTCTGGAGGTGGCCAATCGAGAGCAGATATGGTTCCAACAAGACGGGGCAACATCTCATACAGCCAGTCAGTCCATGGCTGTCTTGCGACGGGTGATTCCCGGGCAGGTCATTTCAAGATTTGGGGACATTCCATGGCCGCCGCATTTGACCACCCCCAACTTCTTCTTGTGGGGGCACCTGAAGAGTTTGGTGTTCACCACACATCCTCAGTCATTGGCTGATCTTAAGGATCAGGTCAGACATGCCGTGAAAAACATTCCCCTGGACATGCTGGAGCGCGTTATGAAGGGTTTGTGCTTGCAGGGATGTGTTGCCCGCAAAGGTGGACATCTATCCGGTGTTGTTTTCAAGAAGTGACTTTTTTGGACATTGATCCATAAATAGCATATCTTCCTCTGTGTAGTGCAAATGTTTTTAAATATAATCATTCGTTACTTACGCCGTGCTGCATCATTTTTATCCGCCCATGACTTTTGCCCCACCCTGCACAACCAAATCTTACTCTATTTCTGTGGTGGCCAATATTTCCCTCATGCAAATGCACGGATATTTCAAATCCAGGATGGTCACGGTAACTCTGGCAAAAATCACAGGGTGTGTAGAGGCCCCATAGGCAAGTATTTTGAGCTTAGGTACCCATGTCCGGAAATGCCCCCGTAAGGGGGTACGTCCGTTGCCACCTTTGGTCTGTTGCGACTGGTGGGTAGTACTCGAAACTTGCGTTCATCAAGTGTGTCGCGTGTGGAGGAGATGAAGGTGAAAACAATTGCGAGTGTCAAGTGCAAAACGCGATGAACGCAACCTTCGAGTATGATGGGTTGCCTATACCCACCAGGCGCAACGTACTAACAGTGGAAATGGCCGTACCCCCGTACGGGGGCATTTCCGGACATGAGTACCCAAGCTCAAAATACTTGCCTATGGGGCCTCTACACACCCTGTGATTTTTGCCAAAGTTTCCATGACCACCCTGTATATGAAAACACACCCCAGGGACATGAATGAACATAGTCCAACACAAAAAAACTGCATGCGCGATACTTCGTTTTAGAGTCTGGTGGTTTCACTGACAACAGAAATTGCGCCATTACAGTTCCATTCCAAGCTTGATCGGGGTACAAAAAAAGGTACACACAAAGAACAGCTTCCAGTGGAAGTTTTAGTTACAATAAGTAAAAGGACCCCAGTACACAGGTTGGGGGGGG